>KE152572.1:51286-73065 GCA_000411095.1 Aethionema arabicum | reverse complement strand
CCCCTGCGGCTGTCGAACCTTCTGTCGTGCCGAAAGGCGTCGATGAGGAGGTTGTGGCGGCCGAGGGGATTAGGGAGATAGATAGTGTACAGTTGGAGGATTTGAAACCCTCATTCTTGAGCTCCGATGGGAGCCTGTCTGTTCATGCTGGTAAGCTAATTAGATCCATTTTCCCCCTGTAATGCTTCAGACATTTTCCTTTGGTTTTTGTTACACATCATATTAGATTTCTTAATAATTGCAACTGGAGATTCAAATTAACGAGTTAGTTTTTTGTAAACAGGTGAAAGATTAGGTCGTGGTATAGTCACGGATGCTATCACTACCCCTGTTGTCAATACATCTGCTTACTTCTTCAAGAAAACTGCAGATCTTATTGACTTCAAGGTGCTGTTATATGTTATTGAGTCTGTTGCTTTAATGGAATAATTCACTGTTCGTTGATTCGGTGACAATAGTTTGCTGCTTATATTGAATGACTTAATAATGAGTTGAAAGTGTTGTTGAGTACTCTTACAAATTCATTGACTTTTTTGCTTCAAAACTTGATTTTTGCAGGAGAAACGGAGTGTAAGTTTTGAGTATGGTCGTTATGGTAACCCCACGACGGCAGTAATCGAGGAGAAGATAAGGTTTATCTTGATTTCTTTTAGATTTACTTTCCTTATTTTGATCATGTGGCTTATGTTCTTGATGATTAGAGTTTTGTAAATATGTCGTGCAGTGCACTGGAGGGGGCTGAATCAACCTTAGTTTTGGCATCTGGGATGTGTGCAAGCACCGTTATGCTTTTGGCATTGGTTCCTGCTGGTGGACACATTGTGACAACGACAGATTGCTACAGGAAGACAAGAATATTCATGGAAAATTTTCTTCCCAAGTTGGGGATCACTGTATGAATCCACTCACACCCATTTCAATCACTTTCTTCCTTTCTGTCTTATCCAGTTTCTCGGAAATTTTGATTTTTTTAAAAGTTTCTGATAACTTTTCTTTTATTTTATGTGGATGCTGTTATAACAATTGAATGATTAACATCATGTTTACCTTTAGGTCACTGTAATTGATCCTGCTGATATCGCTGGGCTTGAAGCTGCGGTGAATAAGTACAAGGTCAGTTCTGTAAAATGCCGTTCATGTTTATTCTTCTCTTAAGTTCGAAAGAGGATGCCTTAAAAATTCATTCAAATGATCTGCAGGTTTCTCTGTTCTTCACAGAGTCCCCAACAAACCCATTTCTCAGATGTGTCGACATTAAGTTAGTTTCAGATATATGCCACAAAAGGGGAACTCTTGTCTGCATCGATGGCACCTTTGCGACGCCTTTGAATCAGAAAGCCCTTGCTCTTGGTGCTGATCTTGTCGTGCACTCTGCTACAAAGTACATTGGAGGACACAACGATGTGAGTAAAATATTCAATCACATTGAAACATCAAAGCTCTCATAGATTGTCTAGATATTAACAAAACTTATTTCGCCTTAGGTTCTTGCTGGATGCATCTGTGGTTCAACGAAGTTCGTTCAAGAAACTCGCAACTTACATCACGTGTTGGGAGGCACACTTAACCCGGTAAAACACATGACCGTTTCATAGATCTCGAGATCTTATTAGGTCCCTTCTGTGTCTCTTAACACTCGTTAACTCTGGTTCGTTTGCAAAACAGAATGCTGCGTACCTGATAATCCGAGGCATGAAGACAATGCATCTTCGTGTACGGCAACAGAATTCAACCGCTTTTAGGATGGCCGAAGTTTTAGAGGCACATCCTAAGGTTTATATAGCAATATCTCTTCGTTTTACTCACCCTCTCAAGTAATCTCTTGACTCAACAGACCATTGTTTTGAGTTGCAGGTGAGTCATGTCTACTATCCAGGCCTGGAAAGTCATCCCGAGCATGAGATAGCCAAGCGTCAAATGACTGGTTTTGGAGGTGTGGTCAGTTTCGAGGTAAAAATCATGATCACCAATCTCTCTGCTCAAGTTTCAGTACCTAATAACAGTAAACTGATCCTCAAAATTGTGATTATCCTCACACGCAGATCGATGGAGACCTCGAAACTACGATTAAGTTCGTCGATTCTCTCAAGATCCCGTACATCGCACCATCTTTTGGTGGCTGCGAAAGTATCGTTGACCAACCCGCCATTATGTCCTACTGGTATGGATCTCCCAACGATTCCCTCTTAACGAAATCGATCATCTTTTGTATGGTTGACTTATGATTTTGGTGGTTGATTTTAGGGATCTGCCGCAAGAAGAGAGACTCAAGTATGGAATCAAAGATAACTTGGTTCGTTTCAGCTTTGGAGTTGAAGACTTTGAAGACGTCAAAGCTGACGTTCTTCAAGCCCTCGAAGCAATCTGAAACCCCTTTGTCCCCTCAAACGTCGCCGTTTGATGATCTTTGTCTGTTCTTCGTATCTTTCTCTTTTTAAGTTGCTTTTTCAGTCACGTGGATGTCTTTGAACTGGTTGTTCCGCGACATTTTCAGTTATCAAATAATCGTGTTGTGTTTGTCATTAACTTTTTAAAAATAAATTTACATCTACTATATAAGGGTTCTCTGCTTTTAATTCTCTTCTCACGCGCTTCGACAATCTACACTTCCAGATACTTCGACACGCGCTATCTATGCGCGTGTCCAGAGTTTTCGATTTTCTATTGGGCTTAGATATTGTGTTCTCCCTGTAGGCCCAATGATAAAGACCCTTGACATTAATTTGTTTTAATTTGCATTAAAGAATAATTGTGTAGTCAACTCTCATAACTTATCATTTTTTTCTGCTTAATCGACGCTCTGTGTTGTCCCGAAATAAAAATAAAAAAATCTAAGATCGTGCCGATTCGTACACAGAAAGTAATATAACCAATGCCGACTTAAAAAAAAAAGACTCTTTCCTTTTTTGGTAGTATCCCGATGCATATGCAATCTGGGTTTAAAACAATGGAGAAATCGAGAACTTTGTATCGCGTAGTTTGAAGAACTTAATATGGTCTGAGAACACCACCGCCTTTCACTGATTCATTGAATTTATTACTGCGTCAAGGCTAAAAGGTTCGAACTTTTCTCCTGGGATTTGATTTTATTTAAAATTCTCAGCCTTTCGGAAGAGTCTTCTCGTTTGAATTAATTCTCTGTCAATTATACGAAGACTTTCTTCATTTTTCTCCCAAATTTGCAGAACAGTGGAATGATTATGACAGAGACATATCTTTCTGGGTCTATTGTACTTTTATTCAGTTTTAACTCCTAATACTCATTTTAAATTCTTGTCAGGCTATCACCTGATTGAAAACAGGCTAAAACTTTGGGGTTTTCTAAGGAATAGAGTTGGTTTGCGAGTGTAGTTATGATTCTATCTGCACTTTTAACTTCAGTGGGAATCAATCTTGGGCTTTGCTTTCTGTTCTTCACTTTGTATTCGATATTAAGAAAGCAGCCTGGTAATGTAACTGTATACAGTCCACGGTTACTTCAAGAAGGAACTTCTGAGGAGACAAATGCGTTCAATCTAGAGAGGCTTTTGCCTACAGCAGGTTGGGTCAAAAGAGCATTTCAACTTACAGATGAAGACATTCTAACGAATCTTGGCTTAGATGCTTTAGTCTTTACTCGTGTTTTTGTCTTCAGGTGATCATTTTATTAAGCATGGTCACATTGTAAGTTCTCAATTTTCATGATCTGAGATTTTCCTCTGTTGTTTTATGCAGTATAAGAGTATTTACCTTTGCTTCCGTGGTTGGAATCTTCATTCTTCTTCCAGTGAATTACATGGGTACTGAATTTGAAGAGTTTTTTGACCTCCCAAAGAAGTCTTTAGATAACTTCAGCATTTCTAATGTCAATGATGGATCAAATAAGTAAGAAAATGGAAAGCTATGGTTTAAGTAACTGAGAATTTCTTCTCTTTAGGCAATTCAAATCAGAAGATTTTACTACTGACTGCTTGTATGTGTTTTGCTTCAGGCTGTGGGTTCATTTTTGTGCAATATACATCTTCACGGCTGTTGTTTGCTCTCTACTTTACTGTGTAAGAAGTGTGTTTTTCTCTATGCAAACAGCAAACAAAGTTTTAATCAAATTTTGATTTTGACTGTAAATTCTACAGGAGCATAAGTATCTATCATCAAAGCGGGTTTCTCATCTTTATGCATCTAAGCCTCAGCCAAGAGAATTTACGGTTTTAGTCAGTGGTGTTCCTCGTGTGTCTGGAAGCAGTATAAGTGAAACAGTTGAAACTTTTTTCAGAGAATATCATTCTTCTTCTTATCTTTCTCACATAGTTGTTCATCGCACCGACAAGTTAAAGATGCTCATGGTAAGCTCCTACTACTGAAGATTTCTGTAATGCCTTGACTTTGATGTTTCTGTCTTTCATCTCTACTACTTTTGTAGAATGATGCTGAGAAGCTGTACAAGAAGCTTACTCGAGCAAAATCTGGAAGCTTATCTCACCAAGAATCTAAGCGTGAAGGCTTTTTAGGGTTATTTGGGAAGAGAGTTGATGTAGTTGACCATTACGAAAGGAAGCTTGATAAGTTAGAAAGTGACATGAGATTGAAACAATCTTTATTGGCTGGAGAGGTCAGAACTTTGTCTTTCTACTAGATTTGTAGATCCTTGTGTGCTTCAACTTCTCATTCTTTGACATATTTGTCCCAATTTTGCTCAAATCTTATAGGAAGTTCCAGCTGCTTTTGTTTCCTTTAAGACAAGACATGGTGCTGCAATAGCATCAAGCATTCAACAAGGAATAGATCCTACACAATGGTTAACTGAGATAGCTCCTGAGCCTAGAGATGTTCATTGGCCATTTTTCACCGCATCTTTCGTGAGAAGATGGATCTCCAATGTGGTTGTATTCGTTGCATTCACAGCTCTATTAATCCTCTACATTGTCCCTGTTGTATTGGTTCAAGGTCTTGCTAACTTACACCAGTTGGAGACATGGTTTCCTTTCCTGAAAGACATACTAAATATGTTAGTAAATCGCTTTTACATCTTGGCTTTAATCATAATTTAGGATATTAGATAAAGATTGTTTCTTGTTTCATTGGAAGTAAAGGTTTGAATCTATATGTTGCAGGACTATTGTGAGTCAAGTGATCACTGGATATCTTCCGAGTCTTATTTTCCAGCTTTTTTTAAACATGGTACCGCCCGTTATGCTTCTACTTTCCTCAATGCAAGGATTCATTTCTAACAGTCAGATCGAGAAAAGTGCATGTATCAAGCTCTTAATCTTCACCATATGGAACAGTTTCTTTGCAAATGTATTGTCTGGATCTGCTCTTTATCGTGTTAATATCTTCCTTGAACCCAAGACTATTCCCCGTGTGCTCGCTGCAGCCGTGCCAGCACAGGTAAAAAACTCCTTTTCACAACTTCTACTCTAACTTCTTAGACTTACTGTAGTTTCTTATTTTAATTGTTGCAGGCATCTTTCTTTATATCATATGTTGTTACCTCTGGTTGGACTGGTTTATCTTCAGAGCTCTTCCGTCTAGTTCCTCTTCTATGGAGTTTTATACATAAACTTTTCGGTAAACATGACGACAAAGACTTTGAGGTTCCTTCAACTCCTTTTTGTGGAGAAATCCCAAAGCTACTCTTCTTTGGACTCCTTGGCACAACTTATTTCTTCCTTTCACCATTGATACTACCATTTCTATTGGTCTACTACTGTCTTGGCTATGTCATCTACCGCAACCAGGTAAACCAGTAAACCAGTATATTCTCCATTGATGCTTTTCACTGGCACCATTTGTTGTTCTGGAATCTCACTTTTCTCATCTCTTTATTCGTTTTGATTCGTTTTGTCTAATGAATCACAAGTTGAGAGTGTTCTTTGTGATGGTTAATGAGATATTAAGATCCAAATTTTTTGTTCTTTTTGTGCAGCTTTTAAACGTATATGCAGCTAAGTATGAAAGTGGTGGAAGATTCTGGCCAATAGTACATAGCTCCACTATCTTCTCTTTAGTGTTAATGCATATTATTGCAGTTGGATTATTCGGACTTAAAGATCTTCCTTTAGCATCTACTTTAACAATTCCTCTACCAATTCTCACTCTCCTTTTCAGCGTTTACTGTCAAAGACGTTTCTTACCAAATTTCAAATCTTATCCTACTGAGGTATATTTGCTTCAAACTCATATCATTACATAGACTTAAACCTTGGTTTTAGCTGCCATTAATGGTTACATTTTGTGTCATCTGCAGTGTCTGGTGAACAAAGATAAAGCAGATGAGAGAGAGCAGGATATGTCTGAATTCTATGCTAAACTTGTGGTTGCTTACAAAGATCCTGCATTGGATATCTCCCCTGAAGATTCTCCTCTTCTTGGCTCTCGTCAAGTTTGAACCGGTTAGCTTTTGACCGGTTTAACAATATACTAGACCGGTTAAGGTTGTTGTCGATTTGACCAAGAATTATTCAATTTTTTTTTTGTATATTTGTAAGTGTTGTAACAAATTTTTTTTTTTTTTTTTTTGATAATAAGTGTTGTAACAAATTTATACATGAAGTTTTTCTAAATCGGTTTAAAGTGGTTTGATAGTTGCGGAAATAGAGGCGGATATCTGAGTGCTTTTTTTACTAAAATTAAATTAAGATGATTAAGATAATGATTAGATAATTAATTAGTGAAGATTTAATCACTACCACAAGTGTCAAGGCAGAGAATATTGTGCGTAATTATATAATGTGCAAAAAGATGAAAGCTGAGGACTCTTTGCCACGTCCGCATTTGGGTATTTATTGTAATTAAGTGTAAGTCTGAGGGCTTTTAGAGTTAAATTAATCCCCGTTAATGGAAAAAAAATATGATTATTTTTTTTTTCTTTGCACTTTCAGGATACAAGCAACGAGCGAGGGAGCGAGCGGAGAGGGAGAGAGAAGAGAATCTCTCAATATCTGGGTTTAAGCTGATCTGGATCTTCGATTTTGAATCTCAATTTCGTTTTTCTGATACTTTTGTCTCAGAGATTTAGGCTTTTGTCTGCATTTTTATTTTCTGAATTGTTTGCCTCTTATATTTGGTAAGTTCAATTTCTCAATCTTTCATTTTCGGAAAAAGAAAATTCTCGCTTTTTAATTTGATTTGCAAATCGGGGGTGATTGATAAGTTTTCCAATCGTCATTGCTCTATTGGTTCATAGATCCATTTCTAGAAATCCGGCAAAGTGGTATTATTAGGGTTCTTATACCAAATTTTGAATCGTTGGAGTTGCTATTTTTAGCTCTGTTCGTGTTGGTGAATCTTCCTGTAAGTGGTTCACTTGTATTTGATTTTAATTCTCGTCTCAAAGGAAAACGTAAATTGAGTGGTGAATTGTGAGAAAATTGTCAGAATCAAGGATTTTGGAGTGGATGCAAAAGAGGGTTTTTACTCGGTTATCTACTGAAAGTAGGTTTAAATCACAATGAAGTTCTTATAGAGTAGCTAAGAGCCTCATGTTAAACGTGGAAATGAGTTTCAATCAGGGGAAACTCAGTTCCCAGATTTGAGCCATATTTTTCTTTTCATTATCTGTCGATCCCGGAATGTTCATGTTGTGGAAATTGTTGGCTGTTGTTTATGAATTATCATACACTTTGCATTTTTGTTTTTGTGTGTTTGCTTAATAGATCTAATATAGTTCTTTTGGGTTTTGGCTTTCTTGTGGTTTGTGTAGAAAATGGATGGATCAGGTGGTAGAGGTGGGGTGGAATCGATTCTACCAAACTACAAGCTCGGTAGAACTCTTGGTATCGGTTCCTTCGGTAGAGTGAAGATAGCTGAGCATGCATTAACTGGACATAAAGTTGCAATCAAGATTCTCAATCGTCGCAAAATCAAGAACATGGAGATGGAGGAAAAAGGTATATTTTTGTGTGCTGATTTTGTTTTATGACATGGTGGAATATAGTATCTTTTCATCTTTGATCTTTATTGCTGTGAATTCATTTGACATTTGTTTCTGGTTTTCGTTCATAACCTCTGATGCAGTGAGGAGAGAGATCAAAATCTTGAGACTGTTTATGCATCCTCACATCATCCGTCTTTATGAGGTGATAGAGACTCCAGCAGATATATTTCTTGTCATGGAGTATGTGAACTCTGGTGAGCTTTTTGATTATATCGTAGAGAAGGGTAGGCTACAGGAGGATGAGGCGCGTAACTTTTTTCAGCAGGTATGCATTTTATGAGCGTATGTAACTTTACATGGAAGTATTTGAGTTGGAATTTAGTCATGAATCTGTTCTGATGTAGATAATATCAGGAGTGGAATATTGCCACCGGAATATGGTGGTCCATAGAGACCTTAAGCCTGAAAACTTGCTCTTGGACTCTAAATGCAATGTGAAGATTGCAGATTTTGGCCTGAGCAACATAATGCGAGATGGTCATTTTTTGAAGACAAGCTGTGGAAGTCCAAATTACGCTGCTCCAGAGGTAAGTTCTTCAACTTTCAGGTACCTGTGGGAGGACTATAAAATCAGATTAAACAAATGAGACGTATTAATCAAAGAAAAGTAAATTGTTTCAGGTCATTTCAGGCAAACTATATGCTGGCCCGGAAGTTGATGTTTGGAGCTGTGGTGTGATACTCTACGCTCTTCTCTGCGGGACACTTCCTTTTGATGATGAGAACATTCCCAACCTTTTCAAGAAAATAAAGGTACTGCATGACAAGAGTTCTGTTACACTTATCTTTTGTTCTTTTTTCTTGTGTACATCTTTGAAGTAATTCATGCGTTTGGATTTCTTGATAAGATCAATTGACTGAGTATAGTTTTTTGGGTGGATTTTTCTTATCTAGGGAGGGATATATACTCTACCTAGCCACTTGTCTGCTGGTGCTAGAGATTTGATCCCCCGGATGCTTGTCGTTGACCCCATGAAACGAGTGACTATCCCTGAAATTCGTCAACACCCTTGGTTCCAAGCTCATCTTCCAAGGTATTTAGCTGTTCCTCCTCCTGATACAGTTCAGCAGGCGAAAAAGGTAAGCCTAATATATGAACTATTTCTCTTTTTCATTGGTTATTGTCTCTATATCTCTTTTTTAGACCTCCTAATGTGTATTGGGCTCGCTTTCTTTCTAGATTGACGAGGAGATTCTCCAAGATGTTATCAATAAGGGATTTGACAGGAACCTCCTCATTGAATCTCTCCGTAACCGGGTCCAGAATGATGTACGTGTTTCCCAGCTTCTCGTGCTCTTTCTTTAATAGGTGACTTTTACCAACAGAAGATTCAAAATACCTCATATTATTGACTGCTGTCTTTCAGGGGACTGTGACATACTATCTGATACTGGACAACCGGTTCCGTGCCTCTAGTGGCTATCTTGGGGCTGAGTTTCAGGAGACCATGGTGGGTTTCATTTCTCTTTTGTCTGAAACAGATGTTATAGTGATTTTAAGTTGAGTAATTAGCCGTATGCTTTTATATGTTGATTTATTCAGGAAGGTAGTACCCCACGAATGCATCAAGCAGAAACCGTTGCTTCACCCGTTAGCCATCGGCTTCCAGGATTGATGGATTTCCATGCAGTCGGATTGAGATCTCAATACCCTGTTGAGAGAAAATGGGCTCTTGGACTTCAGGTTATTTTCTCTGGTTCTCTTGAACTTTAAGCTATAAAATTTTCAAGCTTTTACTTTCTGTTTGCCACTTTTGACTCATAATATAACCTCTGGTTGATTAATTTCCAACAGTCCCGGGCTCATCCCCGTGAAATAATGGCGGAAGTCCTGAAAGCGTTGCAAGATTTGAATGTGTGTTGGAAAAAGATAGGACATTACAACATGAAGTGCAGATGGGTTCCTAATAATGCAGATGGAATGCTTAATAACTCGATGCACGATAACAACTACTTTGGAGACGATTCCAACATAATAGAGAACGACACAGCTGTTAAAACGCTGAATGTTGTCAAGTTCGAAATTCAGGTAAATTCTCTTCTCCGCTGGTTCCACAGCTGTTAAATCGCTAGAACCAATGTAAATAGTTGAATTGAAATATAAATGCTGGTTGATTTTGTTGGTGATGTTGTTGTTGAAACAGTTGTATAAAACAAGGGACGAGAAGTATTTACTGGATCTGCAGAGAGTACAAGGTCCTCAGTTCTTGTTCTTGGATCTCTGTGCTGCTTTTCTTGCTCAGCTCCGAGTACTATGAAGTATTCACATAACTAAACCTTTCTAATAAGTCCCACTTCTTCTTCTTCTCCTTTTTTTTTCCTTTCTTTTAAGAAATATTCAGAAAGAAATGAATAGGGAAACCTCTTTTTCTTGTGCTCTTCTGAAATAACATTTTTTTTTTAACTTAAATGTAAGACAGTTTAAAAAAAACAAAAACAGAGAAGTATTTGTATATAACTTGTAGCTTGCAGGTAACAGTGAATTATTAATAGCACAATTTATTGTGTTACAAGATTTGTCCATAATTATACAGGTACCACACGATGAACAACTTTACTAATTTAAAGACAGACCTTAATATAACATATTCAAATGCGACTATACGAACTGTTTTTTTTTGTCAACGAGACACAATGTTTACTTATCATAGACTTAGGAAATAGAACAGAGTTGGGAGGTTTACCATGTCTGACGAGGAAACAAGGGCTGAGCATCCACGAACGAAGTAGTAGCGACCTCGGATGAAGACGTTGAAGCAGCAGCAACATCCACGTCGTTCCACGATTCAACTTCTATGTGAACGTGTTCCTCTTCATCGCTTTCCACAATAAAGACTTGTGCCTCTAAATCTGTTTCCGACGAACGGATCCTCTCCAATTCCGTCGACACTTCTCTCATACTCGGTCGTTTCTTTCCTTTCCGATTCAAACAGCTTCTCGCAAGTTTCGCCGTAGCCATGACTTGTTCCATGTTGCAATCATCTTTGATTCGTGCATCAATAATTTCATCAAGCCTGTTCTCTTTCATAGAAACAATGAAATAAGCAGCCAATGCTCTGTTTTCTTGAGACCGTAAGAAAGAGAATGGCTTTGCTCCTGTAATAAGTTCCACCAGCACAACTCCAAAGCTGTAAACATCACTTTTATCCGTAAATTGACTAGACTGAAAGTATTCTGGATCAAGATACCCTGCTGTTCCTGAAACTACAGTTGTCAAGTGAGTATGATCCAAAGTTACCGATCTTGAAGTTCCAAAATCAGACACTTTAGCTCTGTATTTAGCATCCAACATTATATTTGTTGACTTGATATCTCTGTGATAAATGGGAAAAGATGCAGCAGAGTGAAGATACGAAAGAGCTCCAGCAATATCTACAGCAATACGCAAACGCACTTTCCAAGTGGTGATTGTAGAATCTTCAAGATCGTCATGAAGATGCTCAAAAAGGTTACCGTTAGGAATAAACTCGTAAACAAGTATTGGTACCTCTGTTTCAAGACAACATCCCAAGAGTTTGACAATATTTCTATGATTGATCTGCGAGAGAATAACAACCTCATTGATGAACTCTTCGAGCTTGTCTTCATCTATAGCAATTGATTTCTTAACTGCAACGATTCCACCATCAACTAACATGTCTTTGTACACAGTGCCTTGACCACCCTGTCCAAGCATTCTGTTTAAGCTAAAATTCCCAGTTGCTTTTTCCAACTCTTTTGAAGTGAATATTCTTGTTTTGTCCACATTGCTTTCCGTTGAATGCAATTGTTGTTGCAACAATAATCCTCCGTTGCGCTTGAAATACTTTCTTTTACGGTAGATTTTCTTACGCCATTTAATAAATTTGACTAGCCAGTAGATTCCACTAATTATAATCAGTAACCCTAAACCTAAACTGAGTGCTACACACGAAAATTGAACAACACAAGTTTAATCTGCAGGGTAATATAAAGAGTGATGAATTTGAGAAATATTTTCACCAACTTACCTATAATTTTTATCATGGTCATTGCGGGCACACATTGATGGTATCTTAGCTGTTGCAAACTGACACAAATTTCTGTGTTCAAACATGAGCGTTTTGCGCCTTGGCATCCATTCAATTCTGGTAGAAAGAAAGACTAATTAAATAATGTTGTGAAACGATCTTCTAGTAGCCATGGAGATAGAGTTTATATAAGAAGAATAGAAACGATTACGTACCGGCTTTACATCCACCCGGGATGAATGGGTTGCCTGTAAATCCTAAGGGGCATGAGTAGCTTAGATATTCTGAAGAAAAATTGAAGTATATACATGTTACTCTTCTTATAGCACGGGAACTCAATTGATCATACTCGTTTGCATTTGGGCAACCCAAGGAAGTTAAGAAAGAAAGATTCGTGGTATGAATGAACCATGCTATCTCAACCAAAGAATATCCTTTAGCATGAATCTGTTTTGAATAATTAGATCTATATTTCAAAGAGAATGGCTCATCCGTTAAGAAGGCAACTTTGCACCCTCTTTCTGTTACTGTTGTTGTTGTTGTTGTTGAGGTGTTATCATCTATGCTCACACCAACAATCTGTTGACAACTATCAGGTAAAAATGCATGGCAACATCTAGTACCGTTGCAGATTCCTTCATTTTTATAACGTTCTTCATCATAATAATACGGGTGTATCACGACAGTTGTAGTGGGAGTAGTGCAAGTAGAGGTACAACCAACCATAGAAGACTCCACATTCGTCAACGATGCCTTATTGTTGCAACCAACCGCTACAAGCTCATTCTTGCTGCTCACGAAAAAAGGGGTGCCAGTCAAATTCAAAACTGATTCACCTGAGTCTCCTTCTTTATGGTTTGAACATCCCTTTGAAGTTATTGCGTTTTTTATACGAACTGACCCGTATGGCATCCTATTATAATGTGGGTGTGGAAGAGAGATATTCACAACTTCCTTGCCAAGTGCAGAAAGGAAAGGGGTGTTGTTATTAACACATTTAATCTCATACCATTTCTCCATATAACAACCCTCTCCCATTCCAAATGGATATGGAATCTCGATTTTCCCGCATTTGGTTTGACAAGAGCTGGAATTAACAAAATCAACAAAGATTATAAAAAGCAGTATTAGATTACTCAAGATCAAAATCAAGCAAGACAAACTCATTTTTTCTTTCCTCTTCTTTTTCTTCGACTCTAATTGAGACAAAAGAGCTTAAACTTGCAGTTACTTTATAGACTCATCAAAAGTCTTTCTAAGTCTTCTTTCTTTGAAGTTTCTTCCTATGGTGGATATTGGATAATATGTGTATCGTGTGTGGTACGTATTTACAAGCACCTCTATAAAGGCACCAACTTTTATCATTTTATTGCTTCATTTTTTTTGAGGATTTATATCTACTTAGTAGTTATTATCAAACATACTGCTAATGACTTCATCACATTTGCTTCACTCCAAATTTTCACACATCTTAATGATTTAATAAATTATATTTTATAGGAAAAATGGTAAATTTTCCACACAGACTTTGAAGTTAAATACTTGTGGCCCCTTCCCCACTGAAACTAATTTACAAATTTATATTTTATATTTAACAAATTTAATTTTTGTAAGCGCTTGTTCTTAAATTTCCAATTAATTAACATCAGAAGTTGAAACATTATAAAAGATGGTAAATTACACGGCAATGCTCTAATAATAGTATTCCAACCTATAAAAATTTGTCGGAATTAAGTATATAATTAAGAAACAATCCAAGAAATATCGTTCATCATCGTCTATTCTCACACCAACAACCTTCTCAAGTACCGTTGGGCACTCCATTTTCAAATATAGACTAATCAAAGTCTTTCTAAATCGATCTTCTATCTTTGGAATTTTCTCCTATGGTGGTCGATGTTGAATTATAGGTATCGTGGTGGACCTACACCTCTATATAGTATAATCACTTCATGACATTTGCTTTTGCTTGACTCCAATTTTTAAAAAAATGTGTGGCCACTGGTTAATTACTGAAATTGATGTAATATATTTTATATTCAAAATTTTAATTTCTAAATGGGCTTGTTCTTTTATTTTCAACTATTTAGTATCACAAATTCTAATATTAAAATAAATGGTTCATTTGTAATACACCAATATTTTTTAAACCTACTCGATCGAATTAAAGTATATAATTAAAGAAACAATCGATTTATATTTATTTGTTTATGTACTTTCTTACAATTTCAAGAAAGTTGTCTTTCTCAATCACAAAATGTGAAAGAAAAAATAAACGTTTTATTACCTGATTAAAGATATATTTTTTTTTCACTAAAAAAATCCAACAAAATTTATCAAAAATATGGTCATCTATTTCTGCAAAAACGAAACCGCATGAAATGGTGTGTAATTTCCCATAAAATTACAAGAATTTTCGTAATGTATAAAACCTGAAATTGAAGCATTAATTTCGGGGCGACTTGGGGAGTTCTTTTTGACGATAAATGTCATTGGCTGAAAACTCTGTCGTTTTCAATTTTCCTTAATATCTCATATTCTCATTCATCCACTAGTTTGAAATATCTTCGTATTTGTCCCAACATTTTTTTAATTAGTTCCAGAAACATTTATTTTTATCAAACAATAAAATTAAAAGCCTAAGATTGTAAAATCCCAGATATTTCTGTTCCAAAAATCAAATTCTACTTTATATTTGATCGGTCAAGTAGACTATTTATATATCGATAAAATAAAAATTATAAAACGGAATCATAAAATTCTAAAAATTTTAACCGTAGGCGTAAGGATATTGAATATTTCAATAAATAACCATAAGAAAAACAAAAGGCGAATTAAAAATAAACCGGTTTCCGGTTTAGGCCGGTAAACGAAATGAACAATTTCATTAACATAAATACAAAATGTAAAATAGCAACATATTCAAATACGATAAAATAACCCAGACTTGGTGGTTCAAACGGTAAACACCTGTGGAGGTAAGTCCCAGGTCTCGAGTTCAAATCCCAGACTTGGGGAGGGGATTGGCATCTTTGGGATGGACATTAACCTGCTCTGATCCCCGCCCCACGGAGATGTACGGGCTTCGGCCCGGAACTTCGCGGTTTATAAAAAAAAAAAAAATACGATAAAATATTTGCTTATCATAAACTTAGAAAATAAAAAACAGAGTTGATATTGATCTTATTTTACCTTGTGACTTTACTTTCAACTTCGTAATCACCAAGTCTGACGAGGAAACTGAGGTTGAGCATCCAAAAATGAAGTATTAGCGATCTCCAATGATGACGCTGAAGGAGCATCAACAACGCCCATGTCGTTCAACGAATCAACCTCTATATGAACTTGTTCCTCTTCATCGCTTTCCACAACAAATTGCGGATACTCTGTATCTGTTTCCGACAGATAAATCTTCTCCAATTCCACCGACACTTCTCTCATACTTGGTCGATTCTTTCCTTTCCGATTCAAACAGCTTCTCGCAAGTTTTGCAGCAGCCATGACTTGTTCCATGTCGCAATCATCTTTGATTCGAGCATCAATAATCTCCTCAAGCCTATTCTCTTTCATTGCAGCAATGAAATAAGTGGTCAATGCCCTCTTTTCTTGAGACCTTAACAAAGAGATTGCTTTTTCTCCTGTTATGAGCTCCGCCAGCAGAACTCCAAAGCTGTATACATCACTTTTATCCGTAAATTGACTAGATTGAAAATACTCTGGATCAACATACCCCATTGTTCCTGAAACTACAGTTGTCAAGTGACTATGATCCAAACTTACTGTTCTTGAAGTCCCAAAATCAGACACTTTAGCTCTGTATTTACCATCCAACATTATGTTAGATGACTTGACATCTCTATGATAAATGGGGAAAGATGCAGCAGAATGGAGATATGAAAGAGCTCCAGCAATATCTACAACTATACGCAAACGCATTTTCCAAGTGGTGATTGTAGAATCTTCAAGATCGTCATGAAGATGCTCAGAAAGGTTACCGTGAGGAATAAACTCGTATACCAAAATCGGTACTTCCGTTTCAAGACAACATCCCAAGAGTCTGACAATATTTCTGTGATTGATTTGTGAGAGAATAACAATTTCATTGATGAACTCTTCAAGCTTGTCTTTATCTATAGCAATTGATTTCTTAACTGCTACGATTCCACCGTCGACTAACATGCCTTTATATACAGTACCTTGACCACCTTGACCAAGCTTTCTGTTTAAGCTAAAATTCTCAGTTGCTTTCTCAAGCTCTTTTGAAGTGAATATTCTTGTTTTGTCCACATTTTTGTCCGTTGCACGCAATTGTTGTTGCAACAATAAACCTCCGTTGCGTTTGAAAAAAAATCTTTTGCGATTCATCTTCCTACGCCTTTTAATAAATTTGAATAGACAGTACGTTCCCCCAATTAATACCAGTACACCAAAGCCTGAACTTAATCCTACACACGAAATTTGGAAGAAAAAAAAAACAAGTTTGATTTGTAGAGTAATGTAAAGAGTGAAGAATTTGATAAATATTTTAACGAACTTACCTATAACAATTGGCAAGATTGTCTTTTTTGGCACACACCTATAGTGTCCTGGCAAATTGACACAAGTTTCTGTTTCCGGACACATGGTTTTGTTTAAGCACTCATTATAATCTGGTAGAATGAAAAAAAAAAAAAAAAGTTGTTAAACGATCTTTTAATAGGCGTGGAAGAAGAATTTAAGAGTTATGTACTAACCTTTACAATCACCCGGGATATATGGGTTCCCTGTAAATCCACTAGAGCATGTACAAGTTGCATACCCTGAAGGAGACTGATAATAGTCGTATACACAAGTTGCATTGCTATGATTTGTGGATATAGAATTTGTCTTATCTATGCAATTCAAGGAAGTTATGAAAGAAAGATTTGTGGTATCGATGAACCATATTATCTCAATCCAAGAATATCCTTTAGCATGAAGTTGGTTGGAATAATTTGGTTGTGATAAGGACATCCTAACGTAATCAGTTGGCACGTCTGTTAAGAAGGCAACTTTGCACTCTCTTCGTGTTACTGTTGTTGTTGTTGTTGTTAAGGAGTTAGCCTCTATTTTCACACCGAAAACATTTTCAAAGCTATAGGGTAAGTCTACATAACAACATCCAGTACCCTCGCAAACTCCGTTTTCACTTGGAGGTAGAGAATGTGCAGCAGTGCAATTAGAGGCGCATCCCACCATATAATACTTCATATTCGTATAAAATGCTTTATAGTCGCAACCAAACGCTACAAGAGTATTATCGCGGCTCAGGGTAAAAGGGCTACCAGTCAAATTTAAGTTTACTTCTTCTTTTTGGTTGTTGGTGCAATCCTTGGAAGTTATTGGATTTTTCATATGAAATACCCCGTACTCCTCCTCGCGATCAAATTCATCTGCAATGACTCCGCCTGGAAGAGTGATGTTCACAACCTCCTTGTCAAGTGCAATAAGGAGAGCCGTGTCGTTCTCAAGACATTGAATCTCATACCATTTCTCCAAATAGCAACCCTCTCCGATTCCAAATGGGTATGGAATCTCCATTTTCCCGCATTTGCGTTGACATGATGAGTTGGAATTATAAGCAGAAGCAGCAAAGATTATCAAAAATAGAATATTACTCAACATCAAAATCAACAGAGACAAACTCATATCTTTTCTTCTTCTTCTTTGACTCTAGGAGACAAAAGAGCTTAAAATTGCATTTACTTCTTTATAGACTCTTATCAAACTCTTCTATCTCTGGATTTAATTTCTAGTAATGCGCGCTAAATATGGTAGATATATTGGAGTATATTAGATAACATGTATCGTGTGGTTTGTACATCTCTATACAGTCGCCAACTTCAATCATTATTTTCTTGCTTCATTTTTATTATATTTGTATCTATTTCGTAATTATTATCAGTCCTAGTGCATATACTGACTTGATCCGTACACACCTTTATATTGTCGACCACTTTAATAATTTTATTGCTTCATTTTTGTCGTATCTTTTTTTCTACTTGCTAAGCTATTATCAGTCCTTGTGCATGTACTGACTTGATGGGAATTGCTTAACTCCAAATTTTAAAATATGTGTGGTGTGGCCACATCTTCATATAGTCGACCACTTTAATCATTTTATTATTTATAAGAAAGAAGTCCGCCTCATTACCAAAATGTGAAGAATAAATATTTTATTACCTGATCAAAGATTATATATATACAAACATTCACTAACACAAATTTATCAAAAATGTCCC
Source organism: Aethionema arabicum (assembly GCA_000411095.1). Lineage (NCBI taxonomy): Eukaryota > Viridiplantae > Streptophyta > Magnoliopsida > Brassicales > Brassicaceae > Aethionema > Aethionema arabicum. The sequence goes on along the minus strand of KE152572.1, from coordinate 54,901 downwards.
CAAGGTGTTGTTATCTTTTTTCTGCGAAACAAAACCACATCAAAGAATGTAAAAATTATCTCATAAAAACTATACAAGAATTGTTTTTGTAAAATTTGAGACCTGAACACATTTCAGATCAATTTGGGGTTTAATTTGACAATTTTCAAAATCACAGACTACAAATGATGCCAAATAACAATATATGTCCTTGGCTAAAAATTATGGTAATTTTTTGTTTTTTTTTCTCTCCACTTTTAGTAACCTCTTTCTATTCGTGACGACGGTCTTCTCACGCCAATTCTGTCATCGCTTTCAGTTCTCCGTAATATCTCATTCATCCCATTACTTTGAAATATCTTCGCATTTGCCCCAATATTTTTTAATTCCTGAAACATTTTTTTATCAAAACAATAAAATTCAAAGAGTCAGATTGTAAAATTCCAAAAAAAAGGCGAATTAAAAATATACCGATTTCCGGTTTAGATCGGTTTAAATTAACTTACCAAATCTTGTCCTAGTTTCTTGTGAAGTGCGCCAGAGAAGAAAGCAGAGGAATCTAGAGAAACTTGCGGTCTAAGGAAGCCTGGTTTCTCTTCGTTTAGGGTTAATCCGAAAGTGTTCTTAGCGAACGCCATGCTTGTACCACTCACATGACTCTCAGATCCTACCTGGTTATAAGTAGTCAGCGTCGAAGCTACGTCGTTTTCTTTCCTCTTCTTCGCCGGCCCTGCCCAAGCAAACCCACTCGCCGGCGCCGTCGTTTGAGATAAACCGGTGTACGGAAACTCGCTTCGCGTTGTCGTCGCCTGAAATGTTTCCGATGGTGTCTGGAGCATAATTTGAGTTTGAGTTTCTTTCTTCATCTCCTGCGCACAAAAAAAAACCCCAATTATAAATACCAAACCGGAATTTCTATTTATTCCGGTTAAGTCGGAACAGAAACAAACCAATTCCTAATTAACCGGTGAAAACCATCTCAAAACTTTTATACATCATTAATCTATAGTTGAAATAATACATATAAATGTTTAAATTTGTCATATAAGATCAGTAAATTGATTTAGATTGGTTACCTGCTGGGTTTGTAATTTGGTGGGATTATCAGGTTCTTTAACTGTTCTACGTGATTTATGAAGTTTCTTTGAAGCCAAGTTATCTCTTTTCTTAATATTAACTCTTCTCCTGCAAAACAGAGTTTTAACCTCTCAACACACAAAAACACATAGATACATACAAAACTGGTGAAGATCGATTGCTGAATCCATTGAATACCTTCTTTGAAGTTCTTCTCTGTACTTAGCATCCATTTCTTTATTAGGAGGATACTTAGGCAATGTTGATGGATCACAAGCGTAAGGTTGTGTGTTAAAGTACTGAAATCACAACAACAAAAAAAAACAGAGTACACAACAGAGTTTCAGTTAATTTGATCAGATTTTTATTTAGGGTTAAGTTTAGGGTTTCTACCTCTGACATAATAGCAGAAGAAGCAGTTCCTCGTTTCTCAGGATCAATAGACAATAGAATCTCCAGAAGATTCACTGCAGTTTCCGGAAACTCTTCAAATCTTTCTCTCAAACAACCTTCATATTGATGTTGTGGTCTAAACATTTTAGTTTGAGGATGAAGCTTGTTCCTGTCCCAGAAATGTTCATCTGGTGATCCAGAAAGCTTGTAAATCTTGTGAAGTTGTTCAATCTACAGATCAAGAAACACAAATTAGCATAAAACTCTACATCTTTAAATAATTTCAATTTAACGAATTTGGATCGTTTCTTCACCTCTGTTCTTCCTTTAAGAATAGGTCTTCCTGTAAGAATTTCACCAAAAACACATCCAATACTCCAAAGATCTACCGCTACGTTATAACTTGTGGAACCCATTAAAAGCTCCGGTGCACGGTACCATAGCGTCACGACTCGGCTCGTTAAGTGATTCTTGTTCTTTGGTGTTACAATGTTGGCTAATCCGAAATCAGCTAGCTTTAAAATCCCTTTATTGTTCACCAAAATGTTTGCAGCTTTAATGTCCCGATGCATAATCCCTCTCATATGACAATGTTCTACAGCCCAAAGAAGTTGCTTCATATAGCATTTGATCTGAAAGAGGAGTTTAGGTTATTTTTAGAAAGGGTACCGTGTGGGAGAAGTTAGGGTTTTTTTTGTTTCTATCTTACCTGCGCTTCGGTGAATTGAATATCAGGAGAAGAACATAAGCCTTCAAGATCATGTTCCATGTAATCGAACACAAAGTACATGCTATTTGAGTTTCGTGACGCGATTATTCCTTCGAGTTTCATGATATTTGGATGATCTAATCTCCTCAAAATCATAATTTCTCTAGCTATGAATCTTATATTCTCTGTTTCGAAATTTTGGACCCGAATCTTCTTTAAAGCCATAACTCTTCCTGTTCCCACCTCACAAGCCCGGAACACATTGCTATAAGTCCCTTGCCCGATCTACAATAAGCAAATTTCATCAAAATTTGATTTCTTCTCTAACAAGAAACGCAAATTAGGCTTAGGGTTAGGGTAAATCATTACCTTTTCTCTTTTCTCAAAGCCTTCAGCACGTAATGGGAGCCATCCATGAACAGCCTCCGGTGCAGCGGAACTGAGCCACGTGGGCCAACCAGCAGCAACCTGTTCAGCCTCTACATTATTGTACGGTAAGCCTGATCTGAGGCTAACACCGGTGGTTCTCGATCTTGGAGCATCGTCGTCAAAATCTTTGCCTCCGTGACGATGTCTAAGAGGAGATGAGTTAACAACGCGACCGTGAGGAGGCGGAACGGGGAGTACATGACGGTTATGGTGAGGACGGGGATGACCGTAATGAACGGAGGTATCTGAACGACGTCGTTGAGGGCGTGGACCAGCCGGAGAGGCAAGCTTGGAGTTTAAGCAACCCATTAAATGGAAAAATTTAATTGTTAAAAAAGAGGTTGTTAGGTTTCCGGGTGGAGTAGGTATCGACCCGGGTTGGGTAAACGGGTCCAACGCAGGGAGGACAATCCCCACATTAGACCATAAAACAACAAACAAAAAATAAAAAGAGGAGAAAAAAATTACCAAAAATTATAAGAAATTAGTTTTGGATATAAAATAGAGAGAACCAAATTTAAAAGATTTCAGAAATTTGCGCTCAATTAAACAATCCTCCTTAAACATTGGAAGAGACAGAAACAACAAAAATACAACACACCTCTTTAATTATGTCCAATTTTTATCATATTTTTTTTGTAAGAAATTGAAACAAAAAAATTTATTATTAACTACAATCGTATATTCTCAATCAATAAACAAATGCGAAAATTAATCCAAAAAAAATTATAAAAATACAATTATTGTTATTTTTTTGTAAAATATAATATTTATCTTAGTCAATCATTTATGCACTCATTTCACATCACACATGTTACAAGTCAATAAATACAATAATCTCATCTAAAAATTAACCTTCCCGGTTCAATTCAATCACCGAGAAGCTAAACCAATCCTAAACCGAAATTTGAGTCACTCCAATCAATCGGTTTAATAATCAACTTGTGATTTTCTCTTCTTTCAACCTGAGAAGAACCGGAGATTTCCCTGTATTATTACTATTACTCCCAAAGCTCATATGCTGCTGC
>KE152572.1:17646-51160 GCA_000411095.1 Aethionema arabicum | reverse complement strand
CTGCTGCCGCGGCCGCAGCGGTTCCGTTTCTAGCCGCAGGTACATCATGGTTATGTTTACCCTCGTAAGTTGTAATTACTGCCTTTGCATCTGTTGAAGCTCTCTCTACATGCTTACGAACCGTACAATTCGCCGTTGTACATTTATAATAGCTCCTATTAATAAAAGAAAACATAAATTAAACTGAGTTTCATCATATTATTCAAATTAAATTGTATATATATATACCTTGGATGGGGATTTCCTTTAACAATTTTTTGTCCGTATTTACGCCACCTGTACCCATCATCAAGTAGATCAACTTCACTTCTTGTCTGTACAATGATCTTTGGTTCGGTCACGGTCCTATGAGTCATGGACGCACTAGAGTTTCCTCCAATTTTTCTACAATATCCAATTTCAACATTACATTAAATTAAATCCAAACTATATACTAATTTTCAGTTTTAAAATACAAGGAGTTTTAGTCAAATGTTTTGTTACAAATTATAAGAAATTGTATGATCTAATACATAAAACAATCATTTTTTTTATTTTGTAAAAAAAATTTACAATACTATCTAATTTTTTTATTATTGTAATTATTATCTAAAAGGTAATGTTATTTTTGTCATTTTAACAATTTTATTAATATGTGTTTTAATTTTAAACGTTTTATATTAAAAACGGATGGAGTTGTTTTTTTTTTTAAATTCATTAACGTTTTTAGTGTACCTTATCTTTGAAGCTGGAGCATCTCCATCATCATCATCATCATCATCATTGTCATCATCATTATCATCATGATCTCTACTAATACCATAACCACTATCATCACTAGATTGATCAATCATATGTCCTGAACTACAACCAGCACCGATGTAAAGAACATCATTAACTTCACTCGAATCTCTAACACCACCACCACGACGGTTTTGAGGTCTTTCGTGACTATGTTGACCTTTGTAAATGATTTGAGTGATTTGACCATCAGATGATCGTTCCACTTTCTTTTTCACGGGACAAGTAGCGTTTGTGCATTTGTAATAACTTCGAGGATATTCACATCCTTTTATTGGCTTTTGTCCGTATTTTCTCCAGTTGTATCCATCGTCTGCTGGCTTATCAACGTTTACTACGTTGTATGATCGGTGAGTGTTGTTGTTGGTGTTTGTGTTGGTGTGGTTTTTGGCTCTTTGGTCGGATTTTGAAACCTCGAAAGATGGACGGTTATGGAGAGTGTTGGTTGCGGTGGATGTCGTTGGTAGGAACATGTGCTGTGGTCCCTGTGGAAATGTATCTTGTCTTTGCGGTTGCGGTTGTGATTGCGGCTGCGATTGAGGCGGTTGAAAAACTGCTGGTTGTTGCTGCTTTAAATGGCAAAAAAAACCATGTTTAATTTAAAGAAATTGAGAAAATAATTGCTGATTTGACGGTAAGAATATAATTACCAAGACTTTTGTATCTTTTAGACAATTATAAGTGTTTAATGTTTTAAAATCAATCATAATTGATTAGAAGTAGATAAGAAATAATTAAATTTTTATTTATTTGCATTATTACTTATATAAAGGGACAATTTTACACTCAATAATTATTATTTTATGGAGGAATTCATAAGTTCTAATAATATTTTTATATCTGTAACTCAGAGAAAATAAAATTCCAAAATTATTAAGCCAAATACATTGATTTACTTTTTTAAAATCTATGAATGATGATTTTTTTGCAGACATTAAAGAGACCCGACATTAAATGACATAATCATAAAATACAGTTTCTGGGAAATATAAATGTCTGATTATCATGTGTAAAAATATGTCTGATTAGTATTTAGTATGATCACGATGAGGAATCGCTTAATCAGTACCAATCAACCCCAAAAAAATAGCAAAATTAATTAGGGTTTAACCTAGAACTTAGATACAAATTAATAAATATATAGGGAATTGATTAAATACCTGAGGAGGAAAGAAGATGGGAGAATTAAGTAGACTTGAAGGGCTGAAACCAGAAGGGATTGTGAACATCTGAGAACCCGAACGTCCTCCGGGAGAAACCGACATAGCTCCGGCAAGAAGCTGAGAAAACGACGTCGTGTTGGACCTTTGATTGTCCGGTGTCAATCCCTCCGGGAAGTTATCAGCAAACAACGACGAGACAAAAGAAAGTGGGCCTGGGCTTAAACTAAGCCCATCTCCACTTCCAAAGAAATACGACGCCGTTTCCGTCGAGGGATTTTGAGGGATTGTAATCGTGGGTCTAGTTGGTGCTACCAACGTCGTCGTTTTCATCGAAGATGCATCTCCTTCCGCCATTTTCTCTATAGATTTTACTGTATCTTGTATCTGTGACATATATATATATATATATACTAAGACACAAAGAGACAAGAGTCTTATGATTATTTAGATCTGTTTTCGTGCAGCCTTGACATTTCGTGTTCAAAAGTCTACGGGCTAAACATGGAATTTTTTTATTTTTTTAATTTATTATAATAGTTACAATAATTAATTAATGTGGTCCAATCTATCTGTTGTGAATTCCCCATTTATTTTTAGAGTACTATAACAGTATCATACTACAACTTGCATCTTTTAAAAAAATAAAAATAGATAAATAAATTATGTTGTTTAACTTGTAAAAGTCATCTTGTTTTCTATTTGTAAATAGACACATATAGATATATATAAAGTTTATAGTAAGTTCTTGGGGTCAACAAAATTTAAAATATTTACTAGACTTTGTCTTGTTTTTAATTTAAATTTATTAGTTTAGTAAACCATAAGTAAATAAATACTATTCACTTGGTAAATATCTTTATAATTAAGTACATATCACGGATTACAATGAATTTATATTTAATGTATATATCCCATTAACAAAAAGTTATCAACAGCCAAGTTAATCACAATTTTTCAGTAATTAATATACGCAACTGATTAAATATGAGAACATTTAATTATATATATAGTTTTTTCTTATGATTAATTTTTATTATTTTATTAAATTAAATTGTATATTTAACAAATATATTCCAATCAAAATTAAGACATGGATGAACAATTTTGCCTCATAAGACCGGCACTCATAGTCAGAGGCGGTCCACTCAAAATCGCGAAAAAATACAAATTTTTGGTTAAATAAATATAGATTATACTTGATTTAGTGTTTTTTGGGGGAAAAAATAGATTTATAAAATGGATATATAACTAGAGATACATATGGGGACTTTTAACAGTATATTACAGATGGAAATTAAATGTGATATGTCGATTAGCCAATAAACATTCGTCTTCCTCCTTTATGAACAAAACCACAAAAGGACCAACTTGCATATCATATAAAGTTTTTAATTGTTTCATGTATAATATATACTTTATGTAATTATATTATATGTTTTGAAAAATTTCTAACTATTTTTTTGTTAAATAAACTTGAAAACTATTACTATGCCTTTATTAAAAAAATCCAAAATTTATTGTTCTTCATTTTTACATAAAATAATTTATATTATTTTTTATTTTTACATAAAATACTTTGTGTGTGGGGTTAATCGAAATCTCCAATAAGACTGGAGTTTATTGAATGAAACAAAAAATCTAAAAGGGATCCAATTGATTTCAGAGTCATTAATAATTATTTGATTAATTATTTAGCTAATTAGCAATATTAAATTCGTTAATTGCCCACGACTTTGGTCCACTAATTGATACTATATTTTTATACCACTCGAATCATTTTAAGTATTTTTCTAGTGAACAAACTGAAATTTTGTTGAAGCTCAAAAATTTTCAAAACTATATAAATAATAATATTATCTTTGATTATACTTAGCTAATCTTGTAGATTTTTAAATCAATTATAACGTAATTTTGGGAATATTCGATTTGATATTTATTAAATTACATAATTTGAGCTTTGTTAAGCAAAACATAACAAGTGTCTGCGTTGCATGTTCTTGCGAGTGTTAATTAAAATGAATGAAAGGAATCAACATAAACTAAATAAAAATTGAAATTTGTTTTTGTTAATAATTATCAAAATATTAAATAAATGTTGTTCGACACCTAAGAGACAGCTTATTGACACCCCCCATTAATTTCTCAAATATTTATTTTATGTACGTTTTATAAATACACAATTATTATATATTCAATTTAAAAACTAAAATAGGATAATGAGATTTTGTTTTACGGTATAATTCAATATGGTCACAAGAAAAAATAAGAAATAGATCGAATAAATGGTTAATTATGAATTAAACAAAATAAATACTAATCAACAAAAGTTTGACATTTCATTATATAAATACCTTATTACAGTATTCAAATGACTAGACGTTAATGTTAAACTCAAGAAGTGTTCAAAAGAATCTTAACAATCAACAATAATTTTAATTAATATTATTTGAAGAAAAATAATTAGTAGCTATAGTACCAGAAATATAAACTGAATTATTTTTTTAGTATTTGATAAATTTGAATATAACATATAGTATTTGATAAACTTCTTTTTAGTCATAGTATTTGATAAACTTAATTTTATATTTTTTCATACAACAACAAAATCTGATGATTTTAACAAAAAAAAAATCTGATGACCTGAGACAACCATCAAGAGCTGTTTTTTTTGGGTATGTTAATGTTGACGTGGTTGACTTATAAGGATAAGGGTCAATCCATAAATTACACAATTAAATTTATTTTTAGACCCTTTACATAGTCGAAAATACTAAAACCACACGAACAACTATTTAAAATATACAATAAAAATTTTAATATATTCAAATATGGTGGTCAAAATTAATTTACAATCACGTCATTCTCGATGTGATGATCTTGAATGCAAACGATGATATGATAGAAATTAAAACTGCCAGCATTATTTCGGCCCTAAAATATAGTCTTGTTGTTATATTTTTATTTTTTATTTATATATAGTTATTGACCACATTCTTATTTAATAAAAAAAAAATCAAACAAACAAAAGTTTCATTGGTTAAGTTCATTTAGGTGTACTATCATGGCGTCCACTGTTTAAAAGGTCTTCATAAATATTTTAATTTATATCAATGATCTAATTCTAGATTTAATAAATTCGTAAAAAAAACGATATATATATATATATATATATATTCCTTTGTCTGGTAAAAAACAATCATTTGTAAGAATTTGTTTTTTTCAAAAACGTAAGAAGTTTGAATCATATTTTTCTTTTAATAAATTTGGAAATATTCTACGGCTTAGACCAATTACTTCGGAAAAAAAAACTAATTTGTTGTAAAAAAAATATTTAACAATACAAATATGTAGTGTTTTTAATTTTTTTAATTACTATTAATTACCATTTTCAGTTAAAAAAAAATATTCATTGCAACCTTTTTTTTTCACTTCAGGGTTTTTTTTTAGCAAATACTAAAATAAAATTATTTTTCTAAATTCCGCCCACTACTTTAGGTTTATGCTTAGGGAGGACAATAACACACATGTAAGCCCATCAGATAGGCCCAATTAAAATTTACAAACAAATCCCCAAATAATTTCAAATTACACTTTTCTTACTAACAATTAATTTCCTCCTCAATAAATCCAAAAGCATAAACAATCTTCCAAACAACACAAATAAAAGAGTAAAAAAGATCCCAAATCACATCATTACAATAAACACCAAAGTTAAACAAAAGAGCTTCGCTCCAAACTGTTAACAATCTAAACCGGTTTAATCTCACCGACACAATTATTCCGGTTCATCAAACCCGGTTATCATAACCGCCTTATAGCATCCCACATAGTAACCGTTACGAAAACGGTTACAGGAACAATGAAGTGGTATCCGAAACTTGAGATCGTGGAGACTCTTCCACTGTTCTTGACAGGTGTTGGAGATGGTGGAGGAGGTGGTTTAACGACTTTAACGGCGAGCTTCATTCCACCGTAACAGCCACCACCGTTACCGCTTATGAGATAAAAATGTCTGGTTTCATTAAGATGAACTAAATCTCTTCCAGCTCCACGACTCCAGTTTGCGATTGGATGATCTGAATTACAGCTTATGTAGTTCGTTTTGTTTACTTCTAGAACGTTGTATTGATTTCTCTCGTACACAAAATCTGATTACACAAACAAACCAGATTATCAGTAAAAAATCATGAACAAATAGGGTTTAATTAACTCAAGAACAGAGTTTTGTGGGTTTTTTTGGGAATGTAAACAGGGTTTAAGTTAAAAGATTTGAAATTTGGATTGAAAATGAAACGTAAGATTCAAGATTTCAACTTTTTAACAAATGTATAGAGAAAGATAACCTATGGTTGTGTTCACACTAGATCTGGACCGTATAAAATTCAAGAAAAAGAAGACTTTTTCTTTGTAGTTTTGACAGTCATACAATAAATCATTGGTTTTTCGTAAACTATATTAGAGTAGGATTAATATATAATTACTATTCATCAGAACAAAAGTAAGATCTTTGCGTTGAAATTTCACAACTTTGAATTTGGATTTGCCAAAAAATATATTTTTTTCATGAGTGTGTTTACAAAATACACAAATACTAGAGAATATCATTCACTAATTAATTTGTGTATTTTTGCAAATTCACCGACTTGGAATGATTTTGAAGATTATAAATGAAACCCATTTGTCATAAAATCTAAATCATAAGAGATTTGAAATTAAAAAAGAGAGAGAAAGATGATACAGAGCCAATCGTCGAGGTAGAAATGTTTATTCTGAGCCCAAAGGGTGTAATTAACATTAGGATTCCAAAACTTGTTATCCCCCACCGTCCATTTCTTCGCCGTCACTTCCGTCACCGGAGTAGCCACCAGAAAAGCCAACACCGCCGCAGCAAGCAATACCGGTAGTTTCGCCATCAATTAATCTAACAAAAACTCACTCCTTTCTCACTCTTTAATCTCTCTCTCTCTCTCTCCACAAGTTGCGGGGTTTAGTTTAAAATTTAAATGGGTGCGAATTTCTTAGTCAAATCTATAAAATCTGACATAAATTATTACTTACGAAAGAAAAGATCTCTCTAGAGATTTGTATAAGTAGAACAAGTTTTCGGATTTTCTTACTTTAAATAACCGTTAGGTTCAAGAAAAGAATTAATACATTAAAGGTATAATTAATATATTATAAGATATGATTATATTAATACGTATTCTTTTTTCATTATTAAATATTTTATTTTTGGGCCAATTTTTCTTTATCTCTTTTCAGGGAGATTTATTTTCCTTTCTCGTTATCCAATTTTTATTACTGATTTGGTTTATTTATTTGGGTGCATTGTACAAAGCAAATATTCACAAAATCGCAATTGAATAAAACTCTTATTTTACTAACATTAGTTTACTTTTAATAGATGATTTCCTAGCCAATTGAACAAGCCAAATATGCAATAAATATACCTTTTTTTTTGTTATAGGTTTAAAATATGTCAAAAATAAAAAAGAAATTGAGAAACTTCTCCGATGTTCTACATTTTCACAAGCAAAAACTTTCATTTAATTTCAGCCAATAATATTACTTTCTCAATATTATTCGGTAGCCACACAATTTTTTCTTATTTAATATTTAAATTCCACGTAGGAAAAAATATCCAGTAGATTCATCCACGTGTCAATACATCAGCTTCTCATTCCATTGTGTTAAGAAAAAAAAATGAGCTAACAGTAAAAGAAATCAACTACGAAGGAGAAGAAGAAAATGGCGGCAGCGGCCATGGCCGTTCATCCCTCGAAACATTCTTCGTTTCTTATGAAATCCAAACTTTCCTTGGACAAAAATACGAACTTTCTCGGTGGCTACTCGAATCTGAGTAGACCCATATCCGTAAAACAAAAAATCAACGGTCGGGTGATGATTTGTGCTTCTTCAACGAGCAAGAGTGTCGTTACAGAAGAAGTAGACGAAAATCGAAGCAAAAGGTTCTATCTTAATTTCACTGGATTTCCTTTTCCTCTTGGCCCTTTCCTTAACCGGCGCACCATCAGAACAGAGGTTAGGGTTCATTATGGTTTCTTAATTAGTCAACTCAAATTGCAGAATCTTCGCTGATTCATGATCAAATTCTCTCAATTGGGTCTTCAATTCTGATAAAAATCTTGTCAATTTGAACGAGGAATCTTGATTTGTTAACTTCCTTTTGTGTTTGCAGGCAGTTAAAGGTTGCATATGGATGTTTGAGCAAGAACAAGCGTTAGGGTTTAGTAGTGTATCGACGAATATAAGAATGACTGTAATCAAACTAAAATCTGGGGGTTTATGGGTTCATGCTCCTATTGCTCCCACTAAAGAGTGTATTCAGGTACTTATCTCCACATCATTGTGAGATTAAGTTCAACATCAAAACTTAAACATTGAAGTTATAAATGCTGAGTCTTTAGCTTTTCATGGCAGCTAATTAAGGAACTGGGAGCTCCAGTTGAGTACATTGTGCTACCGACATTTGCTTATGAACACAAGATTTTCGTTGGTCCGTTTTCAAGAAAGTTCCCCAAAGCTCAAGTATGGGTTGCACCAAGACAATGGAGTTGGCCATTGAACTTACCACTAGAGTTTTTTGGGATCTTCCGTGCTAAAACCTTGAAAGATGGAGATTTTTCTACTCCTTGGGCAGAAGAAATTGAGCAGAAAGTCTTAAGCTCTCCAGAAGTTGGTATGTTATGTTCCTACATAACTCTCAATCTTATCTAGATGTAAATGGCTGAAAGATTTAGAAGAACATTTTCATATGATTCAGGAATTGGTCCTTACGTGGAAGTAGCATTCTATCATAAGCGTTCAAGAACTCTTTTAGTTACTGATGCTGTGATCTTTGTGCCACGGAAGCCACCTGCAAGTATCAGCACAGAATCTTTGTTGGCTTCTGCAAAGAACGGTTTAGCTGTGAAGATACTTAGTAAAGGCAAAGAAGTACCCAATGATCCTGTTTTCGATGACCCGAAAACCCGTCAAAAAGGTTAGTTCTTTTACTCAAATTCCCTTGTATTTTACCGGGAGATCTCACTGGAGTTATACACTTTACAGGATGGGAAAGAATGGTTCTTCAAATCCTTTTTCTTGGTCCCTCGAATCTCTTGGAACCAAAAGCAAGCTTTGCACAAATGTCTCAGAAACTGATTGTTTCTCCCATTGTAAAGACTTTAGTCTTCAGTAAAGTCCCTGAAAAGGTACCAATTTTGGTTCATTTCCTCATATTCTAAGTTCAAATCTTTGATTTGGTTTTGATCATGGGTATTTCAGGTGAGGGATTGGATCGATGACATATCAAGAGATTGGAGATTCAAGAGGATAATCCCAGCTCATTTTGAAGCTCCTGTAAACGCAGGAAGCTCAGAGTTTAGAGCAGCGTTTGCGTTTCTTGATGATCTTCTAGGAGAAAGATACGTAACTCGTCCTTCACTTTCTCTTCTCTTCACTTCTTTAATGGGAAAAGCTGCAAGTTATTTCCCTCCAGATGATATGAGAACTCTCTCGTCTCTTGATCAGTTTTTAGTCTCTGTTGGTGCTGTCAAAAAAACTGTTTCCGGTAGAAAACAAAGATAATGAAAAACCATACAAACTTAAATATTCTTCTCAAAAAGATTTAGCCTTGTAATCAATTACACATATATAGTCACAGATTTTGTTTTCTCAATCTTCTCTTGGGTACTATTGTGCCCTAGGTTTCTGTTAACTTGTATCCCAAACAAAGCTTGTTCAAACCAATAAAGAAATAACCTTTTGGGTTAATGACATAATTAGTGATTAATTTTTCAACAAATGAAAGAAAACACGAATTGGGTATCAATTTCATGAAAAGGAAAGCTAATTATTGCTATATATATAATAAAAAAGGTTCAAAATTTCTTTAAAATTCTGTACTTTCTATCAGTCAACAATCTATACCACATGAACTTAAAGGACCAAAAAACCTGAAACTTTCCTAGAGAGATTGCTACTTCTCTCTCTTACATGATTGAACATACGCATTTGTTCTGCTTCGGATCACCTTTAGGTCTCTTTTCTGTCAACAACATATATTGCAGGTTTGTGAGTCAAAAAGATGAGCTTTTTGAAGCTAAGTAAAGGCTAAAGACTGTTTTATTGTGATTTATGATTGATGTTTTACCTCTTTCACTAGTGGAAGGTTGGATTATAACGTGCATTGTGGTAACACCTGCTGATAGAGGACTTAGAGGATTATGGTACTCTTTAATCATCTTATTGTTCTCTAATACCTTCCCTGCACTTATCAGCTTCACCTCTTTTACTGTCTTCGGTCCATTCTCTTTCTCTGCTTAAACCAACACACAAAAGCAGCTGTTTTTGAGCCAAATTGATCTGTAATTTCAGCTAGAATCTATGCTAAACCATGTACAAATCTACCCTTTTAACGCAATTCAAGATAATGAAACTGTGCAGTGGGTTTTGATCATGATTGTATCAAGAGCATTCAAGAATTTTGGGAAATTTCAAAAAGAAAGTGATGTAAAGGATGAAGTAACTAACCTCTAGGCCAATCAGCAATAACAATTTCTTTCAATGTAGAAACAGTTGTGGCATCTGGGAAGAGTCTAGGACCGATATCGGAATTATCAGTTAATCGAAACTTGATCTCTAGTTGATTCTTAAACGCTGCCATTTTTATCCAAGAACCAATAAAAACAAAGAAACTTAAAGACTTCTGCTTCTATGTATCAATTTCCACAGGACCTTTTGCTCTTTTTATCTGCAATGTGTCAACAAAAAGGAACAATTTGTTTTCTTTCACCAAGTGATTGTATTGTTTGGAGACTTAATAACTCCATTGATGAACACATTCATAAAGGAAAGCTTTCAGGCTAAATGAAACGCATGCAAAACAACAATGACCAGAGGATTGCATATAAATGTTAAAGATCAACAACCCTGAAGAAATTAAGAATAAATAATGAAACCCTTAAAAAGAGGATCTAATAAATGAACAAAACTGGTAAAATCTCAAAAAGTGCATCCTTTAAAATCAAGAAATCCAGATTTGAACTACCCAAGAAAAGGGGAAGAAGAAACCCTAATTGGTGTTCTTACTTGTCCCTGAGAGTGATCTGAGCCGATGAATCAGAAGAAATTAGAAGAAGAAGACACATCACAGACACAGAGTCGCAGAGGAGAGAGAGAGAGAGTTGTAAATTGAGATGAGGAGATCTCATGAGTATTGAGAATCAATGGCGGTCAAAGTAAGGTTCCATTTTTCTCTGATAAACTCCCCATTTATACGCCTATGAAAATGTCCATCTCTCTTCTCTCACAAACCAAACGATCCTTATTTTGTTCGCAAATTCTACCATTTCATATCACAACCAAAGAACACACATTTTTCAAAGTACAATTGATATTTTAGAATTTTCACAAATATTAAGAAAGTAATTATTAATTACTTAATATTTTATTTTTGTTAATTATATACCATCTTTAATATTTTCCATAAATATGCTTTCTTTCCTTAAACTTTTCGATAATTAACTAACGAAAAAAATAAATACAATAAATTTTTATATTGATTTGTAATAATTTACATATTTAATGATAAAAATCAATTATTCTGGGATTAAGGGATTATAAAATTTCATAAAATTGGATAATTCTACCGAATTAATATTTTTTTAAATCTTACAAAATAAGCATGAGATTCTTTCTCAATTAGTAAAAGAAACCGATCTCACAAAAGTCTTATGATTGGTAAAATAGGAACCAAAACGTATTTTTCAATATTACTGTCAAAAATTAAGAATACAAAAATAAAAAGAATTCAAAAAAGAAAAAAAAGAGTAGCAAAATGTGGAGCAAAATGCAACAGTGTGTTTGTTGTTGATGTTCATCATTTCATCAACAAAATAGTTCTAGTCTAGTCTAGTCAGGTCATAACCAGACTCCAATTTCTTCTGAGCTGTCCACAAAAACTTTCCTGACTTCTTATAAAAGATTCAACAATTTGAATCTTTAATCAGAAACCGAAAGAATTTCAAAAAAAGGGTACCTTCTATTTTTACAGAAGAATCAATCTTTATCTCTCCTCTCTCTCTCTCTCCGGTAGCTTTTGCCGCAACCTCTGCAACCGGATCATCGAGTAATCTGCAGAGCCTGTGACGTATCCAGTTTGCTTCTAAAGTTAACATCTTTTACAGCCGTAGTTGTATACCTTTAAGGTTTATTTGTTTGCTACTCCAAGATATGACAGTTTCTGATGAAATCATTGGAGTAGTTAACGTATTTTGTCCAAAATGGTCGGAGATGCTCGAATCCTATCTCGAGCCAAGGCTTTGATTGACCATTGTAGTGGATCACTGCAGCTTTCTTAACGTTTTCTATGTTGGTATTGTTCTGATAACCTAATCCAAGCATATGCCAAGATGAATCTATTGGCTGCACATGACCTTTAAATGCAATAAGAGCTGGAGGCAATGTTCCAAGTTTCCACATGGTTAAATTCGACTTCAGATTCTGCTCATGTAACAAACCAGAGACGAAATTCAAGTTAAGATGTAGAAGATTTTGCTAGAGATGAAAGATTGCAGGGTTTCTTTAAAAGTTACCTCTTTAAGCCAAGAATGATATGTTTCTCTGATATTTGTCATTCTCCAAGCTCGTAGATCAAAGATATTCATGCCATATGCCCATGCGCATTCTTCAGGATCCAGATGCTTTGAAATGAGCGGATGGGAGAAATTGAAGTAGTTCCTAAGACGCTTTGACATCACCCATTCGTCTTCTCCTCGACAAGTTTCTACTGCTCCATTAACCTTCCCGTTCAGTTCAATGTCCCAAAGTGGAGATAAGTCTCGTTGGATCACTATATCATCATCTAAGAACACTACCTTGTCTAAGTTTGGAAAAAGCTGTACAAGAAAACATAAAGCCACACATCACTTAAAGCAAGCAAACAGTCATATTCTTTATTGCAGTTTCGAATTAAGAGGATAGAACTTACTTCCGGAAGATATATCCTAAGATGGTTGAGCAAAGATATGTACTTTGGGCTTCTTGATTGCAATTTTGAAGCAAATGTTCGAGGAGTTGTTTCACTAAGGTTTGCGCCGGCTACATGATTCCCATGGTAATAATTTCTGACTGCATAATGGCTTTCCACAGCTTCCAGAACTGGAACATTCTCTCTCGTTAACCAGTCAAATTGATGAACGCCTTTAACTTCAACGATAGCAGGTGAGACAGAATTAAGGGCAAACCATGAATGCATACCCGCATAGGTTTTCTTGTCTGTGATTATATGGAAGACAATTTTCTCAGGTTTTGAAGATGACTGAACAGCAGATGAGACCACAACGGATGCAGCCAGAATATTGTCCGTAGCTAGAACAAAATGGTGGTAAGCGTTATCTGAAAGAACCGGGAGAAACTCTGGGGAAGGAAGTTGCCGACGTGCATGAGCATTGGAAGAATACTCATCTGTCAACCTTAGAGAGAGACAGTGAATTCCTTTTGGAATTGAACTTGCTGCAAAGTGCTTGTTCATAAGTTCTGCAAATTTGGATTCCCTAATATCTCGTTCAAACTTCTCCATCTGTTCAAAAGAGAAAACAAATCTCATAACGTTTCAGACAAATCAAGAACTATATTAGTCTAGTATTACTAGATAGCTTTTGCCAAGGAGTATCTACTGCAGATTAGATAACTTACCATAGCTCGAAGCACGAGGGAAAATGTTTTTGCATCGTAGTGATTGTTCTTCATATCCAAAACAAGTTGACTAAAAGAATCTGGAAGCTTTAAACCATCTGGAATATCTTGAGTGCTTACTTCGTTTAAAATTTTATAAAAGTCTCTAACTAGTCTCTGCTGCAACAAAAAAAGCGACCAAGAAAGATCCAACTTAACATAGTGATACAGAGAAATGCATCTTGTGAGCTGTTAAAATCTGAAAAGATATTGATAAAGAGCAGATCACTAACCTCTGAATCATCTACCCTACCAAGAAGACGTGGTCCTAACCGCCTCCCTAAACAATCTGAAGGAAGAATAAGTAAGAAACCTTCATGAGCACATTAATAAGCGCATTAGGAAGATACATGAACAGATATATCAAATTCACACAAACACAAGGAATGTTGGATTGCAAACGGTAAGCATATGAATGTTAAGCGGAAAGGGAACAAGTCTAACTTTCATATTTCAGCACTTTGGCTCCGATCAAGAATGAGACAAACACAAACACAACAAGGAATTGCACAAGAACTGCGCAATTCAGTTCTCCAATCTTAGCTGAATGCAACTAACCAGTAAATCTGAGCTTAAGACTTCATACTACAACACAAATGAAGCGCACTAAGCTCCCTGAGAACCAAGACAATAAGGAGATACAATTGTCGGCAGCAACCAAGAAAATTTTCAAGTGTTTAGACATTGCACCTAAGGAACTAAACAACTAATTGTGACAAAGCTTTGATTTTACAAGACATCTGCCTAAACCATATGCAATAACTCAGTTCATTAACAGCATTAGGTTGCTAGATCTTAATCATAGGATGTCCAGATCCACACCAGTAATGATGAATTTAAGAGCAAACAAGTACCCATCAAGAAAACGAAAAAGCTATAAACACAAACAGAAACATAGGATGAAGATAAAGAGGAAACAAAAAAGTAGAATGATTGAAGAAGAAAAAGGTATACCAATTGAGGAGCATTTGTTGACACCTTCAAGGGTAACAACAGCGGTTAGGATGAAGACGAAAGGCAACAAGAAAGCGAGTATTAAGATCGTATGGAAGAGAGTTCGGTAAGAAATGTGACGAGCTGCGACCTTGATCTTCATCAAGTCAATAAACTCATTGCTGCTCGATATCGTGATACTTCTCATGCTAGGCGATATGTGAAGCTGCATCCTCGATTGTGCAGCCCCACTACGGTAACAAGATCAATCGAATCGAGTAAAACCCTAATTTCACCCAATCCCCAACCCAACATCACCTCCCCCAACGCAATTCCTCTTCTCTGATCCCGATTTCCGCCTGATTCTCGATCTACCCTTCTAGGTATCCCCCAAATCCGTCTTTCTATGTATTTTTATCACTCTTCCTCTTTCTTGTGGTCCTGCCGCAGACCGCATTGGCTTTTCAACCACCAGCAATGATCCAAAATTGAGATTCCCGCGTGTCTGTAGATTCAGTCAAACAATTCAATACGAGAATTAAACGGGTCTGCCTCGATTTCTAGTGAGAAACAGAGATTACAGAGTTCTCTCACCAAGAAAAAATCAATAGCCTGTTCAAGAAGAAGACAAAAACAAAAAATGAGAGAAAAATCAAAGTTTTTTTTCCTCCAAGTAATCTCGCCGGTGGATCTAAAAAATTAAATAAAGAAAATCCAAAAAAAACGAAAAGAAAAAAAAAATCGTAAATTAATGTAAGATCTCAGTTATAAATGAATCAAATTAATAAATTTAATTTAGAATTTTTGTATGATAAGTCAAATACGAACGCGTGTTTGGGATTGCTGTCTTGACCTTGAGTTTAGGGTTTCTATATAAAGCTAATTATAGGTGTATTCCTACTTTCATGCCCAAACAATAATTATTTTTATCTCCTAATCCTCTTTGTTGATTATTTATATAATAATCCATTTATTTCTTAATAATATAATTAAATACAGAAAAAAAAAATGGGAAAAAAAACACACATACTATTTTATTTGAGTTTTAAGTGGAAACAAAATGGCCGCATAAGAAGAAGAATAAGAACACAGACATAAAATTAGTTGGGTCAAATTTACTTCTCCATTTAAACTATTTCTGAAAATTACCAGAAGTTTCCGTACGAATTATTTTTGTCGTAATCATTTAATATTTGCAAAGAAAAAAAAATATCTAATTAAATTATAGTCTATTTGACAAACTATTTTGAAAAGCATTTACTTGAAATGCAAGACCAACCGACACATTATTATGAATATGGTTGAATGAAATTTTATTTTTCCACTTTCTATTATATAAAACAACATTTAGAATTATTATATTTAGACTCTAGATTGTCAATACTTAATATGCAATATGTGAATTTAGGTTGAACTAATAAGTTACATTTATGTAAACATAAAGAAAAAAAATAGTTATAAGAAAACCGTTTGGTGAGGGATTTAATAAGGAAATTAAATGATTGATATTAGAAAAAAAGCTTATAATAAAATTTGAATCCAAAAGTACAACTTAATTAGCAAAATTGCTAAGCATCACAAGTATAGAAAAATTATTTGATCAAAGATATATAGAAAATAATCCAAACGGTGAGAAAAATGAGCAAAGAATCAAAGCTAAGGAAGAGATGATGATGATGTGTTTAAGCAAGTGCAGGCATGTCCTTGAGCCACTGGTCCAATGGCTTACCTATGGAGTAAACAATGAACCCTATCTTCCTCAGCTTCTCTGCGTCCACCACGTTTCTTCCATCGAAAACAAACGCTGGTTTCTGCATGTTTTCAAACACCCTTTCATAGTCAAGGTTCTTAAACTCATCCCACTCGGTTAAAATGCAGATACCGTGAGCGTCTTTGGCGGCTGTGTATGCGTCCCAAGCGACCGAGACTTGTTTCACTGTGGTGGGACTCATGGGTTGGAGGTGAAGAGGATGGTCCCAGTCGAATTTGTTCATGCTTAAGTCTCTTTGGATCTGCTCTTCAGTGACTTGTGGGTCATAGATGCTGATACGGGCTTTGTCACCTAACAGACCTTTGCAGACATCAATGGCTGGAGTTTCTCTTGTGTCTCCGGTGTCTTTCTTGAAGGCAAAACCAAGGACAGCGATCTTTTTGTTGGAAACTGTGTTGAACATGGATGAAACAATGCGGTTTACGAATCGGGTTTTTTGGTAGTCATTGATCTTGATGACTTGTTTCCAGTACTGAGCTACTTCAGGTAGGCCATTGCACTCACAGATGTAGACTAAGTTGAGGATATCTTTCTGGAAACAAGAGCCTCCAAAGCCAACACTAGAGTTCAAGAACTTGGGGCCAATCCGAGTGTCCTTACCAACGGCATAGGAAACCTCTGAGACGTTAGCACCAGTGGCTTCACAGAGAGCAGACATGGCGTTAACAGATGAGATTCTTTGGGCTAAAAAGGCATTGGCTGCAAGCTTGGAGAGCTCTGCAGACCAGAGATTGGTGGTAAGGATCCTTTCCTCAGGAACCCAGTGAGCATAAACGTCTTTCAAGGCTTGGACAGCTTTAAAACCTTCAGGAGTTTCCCGACCACCTATCAAGACACGGTCAGGTTGGTAAAGGTCTTCAATGGCGGTTCCTTCAGCAAGGAACTCAGGATTTGAGAGAATCTGGAACTTGATTCCCTTGCTGTTGTGCATAAGAATTTTCTCGATGGCCTCAGCGGTTTTAACAGGGACGGTTGATTTCTCAACAACAATCTTGTCAGAAACTGAAACATCAGCGATCATTCGAGCGGCACTCTCCCAGTAAGTCAAGTCCGCAGCTTTGCCAGCTCCAAGACCACTTGTTTTGGTCGGGGTATTGACAGAAACAAAGACTATATCAGCCTCTCTCACGTGTTTCTCAACATCAGTGCTGAAGAAGAGGTTCTTGCCACGACACTGCTTAACCACATCATCAAGGCCAGGCTCGTAAATCGGGAGCTGGTCACTGTTCCAGGCATTGATCCGGGGCACGGAGATATCAACCACTACAACCTCAATGTTGGGACATTTCACCGCAATGACAGCCATAGTCGGACCACCAACATATCCAGCTCCAATGCAGCAAATCTTCACCATTTTCGCGTTGGCAACGAATTCACCTGGAGGATGGAAATCGATCACATCACGATTTTTAAAAACTTGAGTGCATAAAAAGGCCCCTTGAAACGTTAGATCACAACTAATTCAGATCTTGACTCAGCTCCTCAGATCCAACAATCGTATGGAAATCGAGGATGTAAAATAAAGCAATAAGAATTCAAAAGCACAACCATATTTTCAAGAGCCAAGCTTTGGCAAAACAATTCCAGATCCAGTATCGTAAGACATTGAAAATGCACAATAATTCATGAGCATGCTTTACCAATGAGATTTCACACCGAAATTCAGGAACTAATTAACAAACAGAAATCTACATAAATAAAAATCCCAGATCTGGTACATTATATCGACCCTGGTTCAAAGGAAGAGCCAAAATGACAAATGAGTGCAGAAATTTTACGGACTTTCGTGGATCGCTGACACAGATCGAACTGAGCAAAAGAAAACAAAACACAAATCGGAAATGCATTCCGCAGACGACACCCGTAAGATTCAAAATCGACGGAAAACACAGAAAAGAGATCCAATCGAAAAGCTACACATTGATCGTACCTTATGTTGAGCTAACGTAACCTCTGGTTACACTGTTCGATGTGAAATCGCGGGGAAGTTAATTGCAAATGACGATGAACGGTGAAGAGAAAGAGTTTATATAGGTCAAGAAATTCCGAAAATACCCCTGATTACCATGATTAATGACGTGGTCTTAAGAAAATTAATTTAAATTAAAACCGAGTTTCAGTTAATAAAAGAAAAGAATCATGGGGCTCACCAGATTTGGCAAGCTATCACATTTCATAGAAAACAATTTTCTTCATTTAACAATTCTTGTATAACTATATATTTAAGGGAATATTTAATGAATATATGTGTTAGTTAGCACTATAAATTTAGCTTATGGTGGAGTCTACAAAGAAAACTTGAAACAAAAGATGCTTCAAAATTCAGGCACATATATTTTTTATTTTATTGAAGTGCTTTTCAAGCTATATATCTATAAAAAAAATCAAATTTAAAATAACTAGGTTGGTCGAAAAGAAAACAAAATAAACTAAAATAATTATAAAAGAAAAATTGCAGAACGATGTCGTTTTGAATAACCTATCCTGGCCTAGGTCAGATTTGACTGGGCTTTGGTAGCCCATATCGATAATGATCGAACGGTCCAAAATGAAACCGTATTTTGAAATTAGATATATAATCCTTAGTAATTACTAATTACAAAAAATTCACTAAATGACTTAGACGTTACAGGTAAAGTTTCCAAAGAAATCGCAACGGTCGCATTTCGCCCCTAATTCTCTCCTCTGCTTCCCTCTTTCTTCTCTACCAATTCCTATCGTTTACTCGAAAGACAAAACCCTAACTCTTCATTTCTGTGTAACTTCGTTTCTCAATTCCGATCAATTTCTGTACATTTTCGTTTCGATAATTTGATTCGCCAAATCATATTTCTCTGTTCTCATCTTTGATGGAGTCGTCGTTGAAGAAGTGTAAACCCGAGACTCCGGTGATGGATCCGAAGGCTCAAGAGATTTCGAGATCTTATGAGAATTGTAACCCTAACGTCTCATACGCGATTCCCGCTAGAACCTCGGTATCTTCCCTCCAAAAATCTTCCAAGTCTAGTAAATCTGTGCAGAAGAGCTCGAATTCGAAGTTGAAGGCTGATCCTAGTCAGGTGGATTTTCAATCTCGGATTCGGATTAGAGAGAGGAAGTTTTTGGTGGTGAAGAAAAACCCCAGGAAGGGTCAGAAGAATTCAGCGTCCGTGGAGAGTATGGTTGCAGAGATGAATTGTAGGTGTGACACTAAAACAATTGGGAACATGAATAAGTGTGTTTGCGTCTCGTATGAGACTCTACAGGTTTCGCAGAAAAGTTTTTGTAAGAAGTCGGAGGTAGAATTTGCAGAGTCGAGCCAGAATGTGGAGGATGTAGATGAAATCGAAGGAGGAAAATCTGTTGAAACCGATCAAATCGAGGTTTCTTTGATGAAGAGAAGAAGAGAAATGGTGCTGGAAGAAGCTCGGCGAAGTCTACCTGAGTACGGTAAAGTGAAGCATCTCGTTCAAGCATTTGAGAAACTCACTTGTTTCCCTCTTTCAAAGGTAAAAGAAATGGATAATAAGAAGATTAAGAAAGCAATAAATTGGGGATTACCTGGAATGAGCGAACAGCAAAAGTTACAAGAAACAGATACAGACCAAGTCTCGTGGGGATCTTCATCATCTTCTTCTGATTTGGTTTTAACAGCTACAAATCTTGTACTAGAACCTTATGCCTCAGTTTCTTCATCGTGGAACAGCAGCCCCACCTGGTAATTACAAACGAAATTTCATTGTGAGTTGTCAGATATATCTACTGATTTTTTTTTTCCTCAGTCAGTTCTATGTTTGGTTATGTTACAGTGTAACAAGTCGGAGTTTAAATGGTGGTCGGAGGAGCAGAAGAAATGTATGTGATTTGTCTATTAGTGATAATCTTGCGTTATCTCTCGTGTTATTTAGTAGAAACAAGTTAAGGTTTAAATTATACAAACAATTGACATTCCATTAGTGCCAGAGGTTGGACTCTCCTACAACAATGGGAACAAGATCGAAGAAAAAACAGATACAAGGCACATCATTGAAGCCTTTCAAACTTAGAACTGAGGTATGAGCTAATTAGAACAAAATAAGACAGCAGTTTCAGGATATGATAGAATCTATATGTGCGTTGGTTGGTATTTTATAACTATGCAGGAACGGGGACGGATAAAGGAGGAAGAATTTGCAAAGAAGCTCCAGGAGATGATGATAGAGGAAGAAAAGATGAGAATTCCCATAGCTCAAGCTCTTCCTTGGACAACTGATGAACCTGAGGTTAGATCAGCCTTGCTTTTTACTAACACTTAAGTTCAATCCTACTAAGTCTTGTCATCAAAACAACAATAACTGTCTTTCAGTGCCTGATAAAGCCTCATGTGAAAGATATCACAATACCTGTAGACTTAAAGCTCCATTCTGACATACGGGCAGTAGAACGGGCAGAGTTTGATTCTCAGGTAAACCTTCCCCTTACCAAATTTGTCTCTATTCTGACATAAATCTTGATGACCACTTGTTTTATAGCTGATTGTGTCAAGTCATTAACATATATCCTCAGCTAATTCTCCTTCAACTTTTTGTGAATCTTGAGTTCTGAACTAAAACTTATAGGTGTGATAATTCCTGCATCGTCTCATATATCTATCCACGTTATTTGGTACCAGGTAGCTGAGAAAACGAGCCTAACAGAGCAATACAAAACAGAAAGAAAACGGCAACAAAAGGTAAGAGTATGATACATGTGAAGACGCTTTGCTCTCAATCCTGTGAAGTCATAAGCTGATCATGAAAACATAACGTCTTCAGTTAGCAGCAGAAGAAGAGACACGAAGGCTGAGGAGAGAATTGATCCCTAAGGCTCAACCAATGCCATACTTCGATCGACCATTCATTCCTAGAAGGTAAAAGACGGTAAATTTAAACACAATCCTCTCTTCTTCATTTATTAGCGAAACATAAAAAACAGCATACACATTTTTGGGTGTACTAGTGTTCTCCCAAGAGTGAAAAAAAATCAATTGTCATTGTTTTCCATTTTTCGTTTAAGGTCGAGCAAGCAGCCGACAGTACCAAAGGATCCCAAGTTTAACACACCACAACACAAGAGGACAAGATGTAGTAGTTCATCGTCTTGGAGTGAAACTGGATCTTACGTGACCAACCTCTTATACCAGCTCTAAAAAAAGCTTTGCTTCCATTTTAAAGATATGAAGCAACCAATTAGTTACTACTTGGGGCAACATTATTGTTCTACATTTTGCAGTCGTATAAAAATGAGTTAATTTCATATAATCAATACCTATTTCATCAAATTTCGGCTTAGAAAAACAATTTTTTATAGTACCAATCCTAAAATTGATGTGAAGTGATGGTAAGTAAGGAAGATAAGCATAGAAACGAAAGAGCTCGATTAAATTATAAGGTCGAATTCGTATGTCAAAACACAACAAATCTCCAAAAAGACACCAAAAAGATGAAAATTTCTGAACATTTATAAATGCAGTCTCCAGTAGTTCTTAAGATTAAACACTAACAAAAGCATATTGGAATCCAAAGTAGTTGGAACTACTACAGATAACATTCAAAACTTCAAGGTTCAACAGCGATACGACCAGCAACTTGATCCAAGTCCCGTTGGCCGCTGGAGGTGATCTTTCTTCCTCTGTACACAAAGTAAAGAGTTTTACTATTAATATATTGTGGGATCCTACTTAAATATGGAACGAGAAGGTTTTTTTACTTACCCCTTTAAGTCGAGCTCGACAATGTTCATGTTTTCCAATTGATGGAGAATGTGACGGGCTATACCACCACTGCTCTTGCAAAAGTGAGGAGGACGGCTACCGTTCCTCTTGCTGCCACCATAGATTCTGCGGAAGGCACCAACACCAAGACCTCCCCTGAGGTAAATCTTCCTTGCCATAGATGCTGCAAAGCAAAATACATTGTGAGAAACCTAATAAAGGAATTGAGAGATCAATAGGGAAGAGAGGAGCTTACCAGCTCTGATGAAGTACCAGTCTGGATCATACGGAGCAAGCTCCTTCAACTTTCCGGTCTTCACAATGTCTGTCCATGAAGGAAGCTCGATCTAAAACGAAGAACAAAGTATCAGCAATTTATTGTTTTCGAGCAATTGGGTATAAAAAACACACACACACACACACACATTATAGATTAATCAGAACTTATCAGCGAAAAAAAAACCTAATATTATAATTGGTAGCATTTAGATCTCTTCTCTAGAGAAAGACAAACCAGAAGCAGCCAATCAATATCGACTACGAAAACTAATAAACATCGGTAATTGCTCATAAATTATCGATATACGACATAGCTATTTCAATCGGTACAACAGACATTGTTATGCCCTTCCTTTTCTCCAAAAGCTTCAATCACTGTATGAAATCGTTTAAAGTATGACCTTCATCGAACAGAACAAATCATAACGCAAAAACACTGACAAACAGAAAACATAGTGAGCAAATCGATATCCCAAAAGAGTGAAGACTTCAGATGATTTAATTCTTTGAAAAGTTCTGATTTCACATTAAGACCAACGAAAAAACCTAAGATTTGTTTCTACTCAAACCTTAGAAACAGCATTAACCAACCAACCTTTCCAGATCGCTTGAGATGAGAAGCATATGCCTTCACGAAATCATGAGGCGAGACGTCTTTCACAGTTTTACCAGTCGCCATAGCTAAAAGTAAATCAGACGAGAGATGAAGGAAGCACTGATCTTCGTCTTGGGTATTGCCCAACGCAGCGTAATCTCTCAGTCTCTAAAAGCCTAGGGTTTACAATCTTCAATAACAAACTCTATATATATGGTAAAGGAATTTTTCTATTAGGGTTTTCTCTGGGTCCTGCTCTTAAATCTGAGCCATATATGGGCCTCAATTTCTGGCCCATCGTTTCTTTATATGGCCTTATTTCGTAGATTGACCAGATTTGCGTCTATGAAACGACACCGTTGTGGATGATATCCGGGTCTAAAGTCCGACCCGATATTTGGCACTACACATATGGGCCACGGTTACTGAGACGGCCTTCTTAACTTCTTTGACTGAGGACAAGTAACTAAACGACGCCGTAATATCTTTGCTTAACCACTGGCTATTAGTCCGCATCTCGGAGTCGTCTCTCTGCCATTTTTGGCTCTAATCAAACCCTAGAGAGAGGAAGAGAGAAGCCATCATCAGCCATGGCGATGAAGCATCTACTAACCCTAGCTCGTCGTTCTCAGAGGCGTTCGTCTCTGAATCAAGCCATTCGATCTTCCTCTTCGGTGTCAGCTGTAGGTTCGGCGTCTTCCACATCTCCGAATATTTCGTCTCCTCCGCCGCCGCATCTTATGCCATACGATCACGCGGCAGAGATTGTAAAAGCTAAGATTAAGAAGCTCGAGAATCCGGATCCGAGATTCCTCAAATACGCCTCGCCACATCCGACCCTCGCCTCTTACAATCACATCTTGTCAGCCCCGGAGACTCGTGTCACCACCTTGCCAAATGGTCTACGTGTCGCCACCGAGTCCAATCTCTCGTCTAAGACCGCCACTGTTGGAGTCTGGATCGATGCCGGATCCCGGTTCGAGTCGGATGAGACGAATGGCACGGCTCATTTCCTGGAACATATGATTTTTAAAGGCACGGAGAGGCGTACCGTGAGAGCGTTGGAGGAAGAGATCGAGGATATTGGCGGTCATTTGAACGCTTATACTTCCAGGGAACAGACCACATACTATGCTAAGGTGCTGGATACGAATGTAAACCAAGCTTTGGATGTGTTGGCTGATATCTTGCAGAATTCGAAATTCGAGGAGCAGAGAATTAACCGCGAACGAGATGTGATCTTGAGGGAAATGCAGGAGGTATACCTTTCCTGCGTGGTTAAAAGTTCAATTTTTTTTTTGTTTTATCATTCGTATTTTGAAGCTAATATAGGCTTAGACATAGACGTGTTGTGAAGTGTTTGTTTCCTCTACGTATCCGTTCATTGGAAGATGTAGAGTGTTTGGTGCTATGTTTCATTGTTTAAGAGTATCGAGTCACTAGGAGGAAATTATGATGCTTTTATTTCTCTCTCCTTAAGCTGTGGTTTTTTTGTCATTGATTTCGATTAGGTGGAAGGACAAACCGATGAAGTTGTTCTTGACCATTTACATGCCACTGCATTCCAATACTCACCCCTTGGAAGGACTATTCTGGGACCTGCTCAGAATGTTAAGTCGATCACCAGAGAGGATCTGCAGAATTACATTAAGACTCACTACACAGCTTCCAGGATGGTATAACTTTTGGTTGCTTCTTGTCATTTCCTGCAATCAACTATTGAATTTTTAAAAATTCTCATGATGGTTCATTCAAAACAATTCCAGGTGATTGCTGCTGCAGGAGCTGTCAATCATGAGGAAGTTGTTGAGCAAGTGAAGAAATTGTTTACGAAGTTGTCTTCGGATCCAACTACC
Organism: Aethionema arabicum; assembly: GCA_000411095.1. NCBI lineage: Eukaryota > Viridiplantae > Streptophyta > Magnoliopsida > Brassicales > Brassicaceae > Aethionema > Aethionema arabicum. Next base: position 26,334 of record KE152572.1, on the reverse strand, counting down.
ACTACTCAGTTAGTTGCCAGAGAACCTGCCATTTTTACAGGTTCTGAGGTAAAGACACAACCAGTATGAGTGATTGCTCTTTTTTTCGTAGTGGTCATTTTATCTAAATTTGTCATATCCTTCAAATTTGTCCCAGGTCCGAATGATTGATGATGACCTACCCCTGGCACAATTTGCTGTCGCTTTTGAGGGAGCAGCTTGGACAGATCCAGATTCTGTTGCTCTAATGGTTATGCAAACTATGTTGGGTTCATGGAATAAAAATGTTGGTGGTGGCAAACACATGGGGTGAGATTTGGCTCTGATTAGTATATCTAACCATGGATTCAATGAAGCTTTTGCAATGTATTGATGAATAGTATATGTTTGTGCAGCTCTGACCTTGTCCAGAGGGTTGCTATTAATGAAATAGCCGAAAGCATAATGGCATTTAACACCAACTACAAGGATACTGGACTATTTGGTGTTTATGCCGTTGCTAAGGTGAACCTGTTATTCTATAGCTAACCTTGGTTTTATCACTTAGTTGATTTCTAAATAAGAGGTTCCATCGCAGAGCCATCCACCATGTATATATTCTCTTAAAATTTTGCAACGTACTTTTTATAGGCCGATTGCTTGGATGATTTATCGTATGCCATTATGCATGAAGTAACCAAGCTGGCTTACCGTGTTTCAGACGCTGATGTAACACGTGCGCGGAATCAGGTAACAAACATATGTTTTTCTCTTTTTGCCAAGATTCTGCTTTAGCTAGTTACCCGCGTGATCTTGTAAAGTTTGTAATTCTCTTGCTGATTTGTTCATCTCCTTTACCATTTGAGTAAAAATTGAGATACAAACTGACTTTTCTTTCTGATTAGCTTAAATCGTCTCTGTTGCTTCACATGGATGGAACTAGCCCAATTGCTGAAGATATTGGTCGTCAGGTATGACATACATACTCTAACCATCTTGATAAGAATGCAATCTGCAAAATCATTCTTATAAAACACCAATCCTTATTCTATGCAGCTGCTGACTTATGGACGTAGAATTCCAACCGCTGAACTCTTTGCAAGGATCGATGCTGTTGATGCCAGCATGGTTAAACGTGTTGCCAACAAATACATCTATGACAAGGTAACTTCTCTCTTTCTCTTTCTCTCTATCTCTCTCTCTGGTCCAGGCTTCAAAGCAAGAAAAATAAAAGAGATGAGAGTTTAGACTGCTAAAATGAGTAGAAAACCCAGATTGCTGATGGGATTTTGATGCGCAGGACATTGTAATCTCAGCCATTGGACCAATCCAGGATTTGCCTGACTACAACAAATTCAGACGCAGAACCTACTGGAACCGTTACTGAGGCGGTTCCTCGGGTAACTACTCTACATTTCTCCTTACGCAGGCAAAGCCCACGGGCAGAGAACTGAGGAAAGTGATGATGATTCATTAGTTTTCAGCTTTCTCCTTCGTTTTTTTGTCTCCTGTAATTTTCTCATAATTTACCATCCCAACTGGTGAAAATAAGTGCCATTTATTTACTCTTTTCATCTTCTACTGGAAAATGGTAGAGAATCCTTCCTTTTTTTTGTTTGTTTCTTCTCTTCATAATTTCCCCATTGTTAAAGATGTTGGGTGTATTACTTCTTATAGACGCATTTCTTTTTTACTTTGACTTTCTCTGAAATTTGAATCTTTGATAAGACAACAAAGTTTGTAATGTTGATACATATTATGATTTTATATCAGATTTTACCCAATTAACAAATCTGTTTAGATTCTCAAATGAATTCCCGCCTTTGTTTATACTCTTCATCATCATCTCTTTAACTTCCATAGCTCGTTTCTTGTACTCTCCATCGTCTCTCATGACTTCATCAACCTTCTTCTTCACTTCCCATCTCGAAACCACTCCTCGCTCGTCTCGTTCAAACTCTAATCCGATCTTCCACACATCACAAATATACGTCTTGTTGATAAATTGATCAGCAAAACCAGGAATGCACAAGAATGGCACACCATTCGCAGCTCCATCCAAAGTTGAATTCCATCCACAGTGGCTCACGAAACATCCAATGGCTCCACACGATAGGACCTCCTGTTGTGGAGCCCATTTCACCACCTTGAATCGTCCTGAACCGAGATTTATCGGTGCTTCAACGTCAGAGCCGGTGGTGACCCACATGACTGGCCTATTTAACCAACATAACCAATTAAAAAAAATTAAACCGAAACAAAAAATTCCGGTTATCTCCAAATCCTCACCTCTCTGTGAGCTCTAACCCCATCGCTAGCTCTTTTAATTGAGTCTTTCCCATTGACCCAAAACTCCCAAAAGCAACATAAATTACTGAACCGGAAATCTGCCGGTTTAACCAATCTAAGCATCCCCGGTCCTGAGGTAAAAAGCTTCCTAATGACGTGGATTCTTCACAGGCCCAACTAATAGGCCCAATGGGTAATATCTTCCGCCCTAACCCAAACGCTGCCGTTTCAAGCTCATACACAGAGTTACACAATATCCAATCCGTTGACTCGATTGACTTATTATTACTAACCATAAGCTCAAAGATATTCCTTTGTGAATCTTTGTTTCTCAGACAAACCCATACCAACTTATCTGTTTCCATCTCTGGCATCCCTGCACATAGCTGAATTGACTTATTTACCCTTGGAGTTCCTGCAAAGGTGTAAACCAAAATTCAAATTACTAAAATCCAAATCCCTAAACCGAAATCAAGATTCAGTTGACTTACCATCAGAATCAATAACACCATCATCTACTAATTTCTGAATACTAAATCCAAGAACCATAGACGCAGCCGCCGCAGGACAAAACGCGGCGCGTCTGATACCAAACTTAGCCGCGATTTGAAGTGCCCATCCCAAACTCTGATCCGCCACAATACAACTAATCTTTGCATCTTTGGACATCATCTTCTCAATTAGTTCCTCTATTTTGGTAGGCATAAACCGTAAAACTGATTCTGAAACTTTCCCAGGAATATTCCTTTCTTCAGGGGAATCTTCTAGCCCATCAGGAATCGTAACAAGCTTGATTCGGTCATTGATATAATCATCGGAAGAGTTAGAGAAAGAATTGATGATTTGATTGTGGTTAAATTCAGTGTTTATGAACGTGATTTGGATACCTTTCAATGCAAGGTAAGAAGAAAATTTCATTAGAGGAAGAACATGGCCTTGTGTTGGGTATGGTATGACCATAACATGATGTATATCCATTTTCTTTTTTGTTAAACTTTTTATTTTATTTTCGACTATATAATCTAAAAATTGATTAATGATTTATAAACAACATTTTAGGACACAAAAACAACTTAGCATCTTTCATAAAACCAGATTTTGTCGTTTTTATTTCAGAATCAAAACTACATTTGATACCCTAGTTGTTTAATCCATAAATACCCACTAATACTATTTTCATATTATATATTCAATATTTAAGTAAAAGAGTAATTTCTTGCGTCTTTAGATTTATGTGTATATATTTATGAGGAATCATGTATTGGGAATGAATTAAAATTGATCTGCTTCTGATTAATAAATAAGATTTAATTTTAAATCTCATAACATAAAACAACAAACTTTACATTTTCATTTTTCTCCCTGCCATAATTATAAATATTAAAAATCACTAGTTTCAAACTTTTCAAGCCTTTGGAAGTGGTTTCCCTGTTAAGAAATATTTAAATAACTCAAAAGCAGCTCTTGGTTTGAACAATGGCACCTCATGACCAGCTCCTCTTACTGTCACAAACGTTAGTCCCTCATACACCTCCGTCCACCCTCCAACCTAATTCCAATATAATCTCTCAATTTCGGTTCAATTCCATAAACCAAATCTTGAACCGGAAATAACCGAGTAAAAACCGGGGTTTGATCACATTACCTGATTCTTAACATACCAAGGATACCATGGAACTTTGGTTCTCAAGCTTAACCGTGCTAGAGAGTATCTAGTGGCTGTAACCGGTACAACCGAGTCCACATCGCCGCTAAACCGGAATTTAAAACAGATTACTACAAGTTAAAAATTGAGAAATGTTGACTAAACCGGAAATAACATACCTGAAAACCCAAACTCTCAAACCACCAGCCATCATTTCTCGGTATATAGGGAGAACCGTTGAATCTGTGTCGTTCCAATTCCGGTTTAGCACCTCACTAACACAAAACCAATTCTAATTAACAAATTGACCTCAAAACCAATAAACATTAAACCGGTTTGAATTGTGGTATAAACCTGCAAGCTGTCCATTTATACGGAATCTTTGTGATATTAGCATGAAGAGCTTTCTGAACATCTGGCCTGTTATAATAAATCTCAGCATATCTCTCCGTACATGGATCATAACCAGAAATTTTCCTCAACACCTAAATCGATTAACCGGAAATTGAAATAATCAAAACCGGTTCAATTTAACTAAACCGGGAAAACGGATCTAACCCAGAAAGACAAAAACAGAGGAGTGAGAGATTCTTACAGAGTGTGGGAGGTGAGGGAGACGCATATTCCGGCGACCAGAGGAACTCCGGCGACCACCGTCACTAGATTTATTACACGGCGGCGCGTAGATGTTATACTGATCAATGTTGCCAAACTCTTGCTCCATAGCATAAGAATAAAGCGTTTCGCATTCATCAGATTCCTTCTGACGACTAAAATCGCAAGTGTTTATCAATTGATGATAAGTCCTATCAGATATCATCGCATGACTCCACCAATACGACACCGTTCCAAGGTTATCATAGTGATTGTCTGTTACAGCGTTTCCCACCTTCAAAAAACGCAAACCAAAACGCAACCGCTTCAAACGCGAAATTCGAATTAGATCAATTTTGAATTCAATTTTTTAAAATTGTTTTTACCATGATTCCCTTAAGGTTGATTGGATTTTTTGATTGTTTATTGTAATTTATTATTTCTCTAGCGAGCTGAGGAACGTAATGACCGGCGTAACTCTCGCCGGTGATGTAAATCTCACGGTGGTTGTATCTCGGAAACCGTTGAAGCCAATTAATAATGAATTGAAGTGAATCCTTAGCTGTAAAATCAATATTTAACCGGTTTCCGGTTATTCTAAACCGGTACGAATCAATTTATGTAATTATTTATTTTAAATTACCGGTACGGCGATCGCCGGTGTTGAAGAGATCGGAAGAACGATTAGTGTAAGAGAAACCGACGCCAGCTGGAGCTTCGAGGAATAAGAGATTGGCGAGTGAGTTCCACGCGAATTTGTTTAGAAATAAACCGGACCCACCTTTGCTTATCCTAAAGGGTCCAATCTCCTCCGACGCACCGTACGCTACTGAAGAACACCCAGGTCCTAATAATTTCCCAACAAAATTGATTTAAATAAAATACAACGTAGCTTATTAATTAACCTTGTAATCAATAAATGTGGTACGACTGTTATCGTGTAAAATTGCTAATAACCATGAGTCCATGACATTAACATTAAATTATTTTATTAAATAAGTTTAATTTAAGGGAAAAAGGAGACCAAAAATTAGGTGTGTATTTAATATAGTGTACAATTCTCAGTTTGAAATATTGCATTAAATGGGATATAACTTTTTCGGCGATTACAAGAAATAATTAATATTTACAAGAATTATTATAAAATATGCGTCTTAACATGGAAGTTAATTAAACTTGACAACGACGTTACATACATGATAAACCTAAATTTCATATAATTATAAATATTATTAATAAAACACAATGAATGATTTAATGCATGCAAATATGAATAATAATTATGTATATATATATATAATCAATAATTTTTTCCAAATGAATTTTGTTCAAGATTGCATAAATGGTGGGTCTCTGTTAGTAGTTATGTCATTATTCACACGCCTGAATAGGCCAAACCTAATTAAGATAATGAGTAAATTATTAAATAAACAATTTCATGTAAAGACTATGACATATATATATATCTATATATATATAATTAAATTTACCAAAAATAAGTACGATAGAAATGATTACTATGAAATAAATGTATTTAAAATTACAAGCTAATCTAACATTTATCTATAAATCTAGGTAATACTCTAAATTTTAATCATCTATCAAAATAAAATTTTGAAATTATGGTAAGTAAAATATTTAATTTATTAAGGAAATTATGATCAGAAAATAAAGAATGATTACTAATTAATTAATTAATTACCGCCGTTAAGCCAAATGACAAGTGGTTTAGAGAGTGGAAGCTGAGGAGCTTCAGTGAGCCAATAAAAGAGTGATCTTCCGGCGAGTTTATCAACGGTAACATAACCGGAGAATTGGTCAAACGTGACGTTAGGTTGACCGGGAAGTGACGTAATCCTATCTGCTTCCGCTTCATCTCCTCCTCTTCCTTGAGATGTAATTACTAAAATAGCTAACAAAGTGATGAAAATTACGGATTTTGCCATTGTCATGGCAAGAAATAAGAGAGGTTTTTTGGACCTTTGGAGTTTGGCTTCTACATGAGTTACCTTTAGCTTGTCTTAAATAGAGAGAGAGAGATAGACATGAAATGATGATAATAATTTAATAACATTAACAATTAAAATAATAATATTATATATTCTGGTACATCCATTTTTCAAATATATTAACTAATTTAATTAAATTGGATACAAATATTTTTAAAATGATAAAAAAATATTTAAAAAGGATACTAAAAAAAATAAGAAATGGGGCAGGAGTAATAATAATAAAATAAAAGTGACAGTAACTTTATGAAATGGGGAAGAAGATATAATGATGACTTCAATGACACCCACCAGCTTCTAATAGTAAATACGTTATTTGATTTGACATTGCATTTAATCAATTGTGTTGTCTTCATATATCTCTACATCCCCCACCACACACACACACATATATATATATATATATATCATACTTTATGTGCATAGATATATGTTTAATTAGTACATGTTGCTTCAATATATATGTAATATATGGTAAGTGTATTTAAAATGATATATAGTATGATAAACTTAGATTTTAACCATTTAGTCCTACCTATATCTAGTGTGGGTTCAACAAATTTAAGAATACATGGTTTTTTAATCAATTTTTTTTTTTCAATTTAATCCAATAATTCTTAAAACAAAATAAATACTAACAACAAATTTTATATACGTTTCTTAAATTGTTTATACCCAAAATTTGACAAATAAAATTTAGGGTTATCTAATAGTATTTCGTTGAAATAGACCAAATTTTCAAATGAAACCATACATTTTTTACAATTTGAAGTTCGTTGATTTTTTAAAAAGAACGTAAAGTTGAATATTTCCTTTTAAAAAGTTCATAGTAAATAGATTTAAAACAAGTGAATTGATAAAAGAAAGAATAAAAATAGGCGTGTATAAAAATTTAGCTAAAATTTTGGAAAGTTGGACCCATACAAGATATTGATGTCTCGATGTTATAAGAAAAAGTATTCTATCTTTTTTATTGTTTTCTATTGATAAATAAAAAATGCCTACTAGTTTGACCATCTTTTCATAGCTAAGTCATATACAATAAGTTTCCCTTTTCTTTTAATTTTGTTTTGTTTTTTTATACAACAAAACTCGTAGATACAGTGAATAGATTTATTATTGGTTACAATTAATGATCTGTCATTAATTAATCCACGTCTACAAATTCTATACAATTTTATATCCACCAGACTTTTTATATACATATAGGAGTATATTTTTTCTTTTATTATCGGTTGTAAACTTGTAATGTATACAAACACTTGCGTTCATTCTTTCAAAATAATATGTTGTTTATTTTAATGTTTATAATGTCTTATTTTTAGCACAATATTTGATTGCATCTACTCAAATATTTATATTATTTTTGTAAAATCTTTTACTATAGTGTATATTAATATAATATAGGAAAATTATGAACATACGAGTATTAAATTTTTCAATATGAGGTAAATAGAAATAAATTCATAATATATTTTACGTACACGCGAAGTTACTGGAGAGAAGAAGCCATTAAATGCGTCACCATATAATACACTGCTTCGCCTATCATTCATCATGCTCTTTTGGATTCTTACACAGTTTTTTTATACTATAAGAATAAATTACATATAATTGATATTATAATATATAACTAGAATAAAAAACAAAGAAGTACTTATTACAATTCAGAAATTATTTATTCATTTTTTTTGATTTCATTGTATTTTTGTGATATAATAAAAAAGTTATTTGCATTTGTGTGTACTAAGTAAAGTCTATTTTTGGATAAATCTGACAATTACTTTTAAAGATTCTATTTCCGTGCTTAGCAGTTTTTTTTTCTTTACATTTTAGCTATATCCAACGTTGTAAATCAAATAATAAAAAAAATAAGTAATTCCATGAAAAAAAAAAAGTAATTTAAGGTAATTTAAAGTGGTGCAGGAATAGTAGTTGGCAAAAGCGATAGAAAATTAAAGATTGATAATAAATATTTCATTATACGTATCTTACTTTGTTTTCATGCTTGTATCTATCTGTATATCATAAATGCAACAATGCACCCATTAATTAATAGTATTATATAATGTATATACGACGACAAACAACAAAAAAAATATAATGTATATACGAGAAACACTTTTTTGTTAGTTTTCTGATAAATAATTTTGCGAAAATAAAATAAAATAAAACTGAAATTGTCAGTGCGTC
>KE152570.1:26786-37497 GCA_000411095.1 Aethionema arabicum | reverse complement strand
TTAGGAGACATTGATTGCTTCTCAGGTGGAATTGCAGACTGTAACATGCACACCATTGACCTCTGTTCAATGAATCTCCAACAAACATTAATCTTTTATTCCTCAGCTTTTCCCACATCTCTGTTACATTCCATCTACCGAATAAAACGAGAACAAACACTAAATCATCAATCTGCAAACAAAGTAACGTCTCAAGATTTGTGACAAGATACTCCTGATTTCATGTCTATTGTTAGTCATTAATTTGAATTTAATTTTTTAAAATTTTAATATTACATGTGCATTATACTCAAAGAAGATCTATCTTATATTTTTATTTTAAGCTTAAATTATATATAGATTTATCTTAGCTAAATATTTTGATTTTCTTAAAACATACAAAATAAACATTTGAAATATCAAATATATATAACAAAATACAATTATATAACTTTTTTTATAATAGAGTGTAAATTAGTAGTCAAAATATTAGTTATGAGATTAATAATGAGAAATTTAATTTAAATATGTGCAATTTTTAATTTTACATATATAAATTTATTTTCCCAAATTTTTATTTTTTTTAAAAGATAATATGAATTTATATTGATAGTTCTAATTAAATATATAAAAGATTATGTGTTTAACACCAAGTTTAATTTTTTCCTATAAATGTTTGAGTTTTGGATATATATCGTTTATCGAGAGGGTATGGAATGAAATTTGAAACTGCGTTAATTCGTTACAAATTGCGTATATTTAATTTGTTAAAAATTTAATTTTTTTGCGTATATTTAATTATATTTTTAATAGATAGTTTGTTAAAAAATTGAAATTTTTGTCAATACTTATTCGTTAAATATTTGAATTTTTGTGGTATATCTAATAACATAGAGTTTGTTAAGATATTATATTTGAAATATAATATTTTTTTATTAGAAAGTTTGTTAAGATATTTTTTTGCAAAAAAATGTTAGTTTTATTTATTTATTTTTTCCGCTATGTTAATTTTACTTATTTATAGAAATAAAATTAATTAAAAAAAGGATTTGCAAAAATGTCCTCATTCAAGTTTTTTTGCAAAAATGCCCTAATCATGCATTTTTTGCAAAAATGTCCTAACATTATATCCAACATTATAAGTGGTATACCCTCACACTTTATGAAAAATTTGCAAAAATGTATTCAATTAGGGCATTTTGCATAATTAATTTTTAGAAAATTTCCTCATTCAAGCATTTTTTGCAAAAATATCATAACAATAGATCCAATGCTATAATTGGTAAATCCTATAAAAATGACACATTTGCAAAAAAATGTTTGAATTATGACATTTTAGGTAATTCCTCTTAAAATAAACAAATAAAAAAATTGAAAAAATGTTTTGTTGAAATAAAAAAATATTTGCCGTATTTTGAATATTTTTCAATAATATTTAAAATTAAAAAACTCATTTTATTATTAAAAAAACATAAATGTTAGCTTTTGATTTCCAAATTTCTCATTATAGTTAAGGGAATTTTGCACCCTTACACATCGCAAAGTCTCTTTTGCAGAAATACACATTGCTCATTTTTTTTAAATGCAGAAAAGATATAATAAATAGCAGATTACGTTTATACCCTTTTACACTTTAACCTAATCTGCTTTTAACTTTTTACACTATCTTCCATTTTTACCATTTTGCGCCGTTTGAGTATTTGAAACACAGAGAAGTTGGGTTTTGGCGATTTCGACGGCGATTGAAGAGGACGGCAGAGGACGGCGACTTGAAGCAGCACGACGACAGCGAGATAAGATTTCGACGAAGGTAAGGTCTCTTCTCGTGTTAGGGTTTTTTTCTGGGCATCGCTAGGGTTTCGATTTTTGGGGATTTTTGGGCATCGGTAGGGTTTGAACGGGTTTTTCATGGGTTTTTGATTTTAGGGTGTTTGTAAAGGGATTTCGGGGCTAAAAAGCAACTTGGGTCGCTGATTTTGAGTTTATTCGACAACTAGAGTTGGACAGATTCCAAATTTGTTAGATTTCGTTGTTTTTGTAGAAATGAAAATAAATTTTGTGGTTAATGTCGTTGTTTTTGAAATATGCACGTAGGATGAATTCAAACGGGGAAGAAAATCCGGCGGGGGTAAGAGTCGTAGACTATGACCTCTTTATGATAGCATATTTGTGTATAGTAAGACTTTATGATAGCATATAAGTGCAATTAAACCTTTGATGATAGCATATAACTGCATATTAACCATTTTTTATTGCAATTAAACCGTTGATGTTAGCATATAACTGCATTTAAACCCTTTGTGATAGAATATTAGTGCATATCAAGACTTTATTATAGCGTAGAAGTGCAATTAAACCCTTTATGATAGCATATAACTGATTATTAAATCTTTGTGATATCTATTAAATCCTTTATGATAGCATATAACTGCATATAAACCCTCTGTGATAGGAATTAGACCCTTTATGATAGCATATAACTGTTTATTAACTCTTTGTGATATCTATTAAACCCTTTATGATAGCATATAACTGTATATAAACCCTCTGTGAATTTGAATAAACCCTTTATGATAGCATATAACTGTACATAAACCATCTGTGATAGGAATTAAACCCTTTAGTGTAGCATATAACTGCATATTAACCTTTGGTGATAGTATATTAACCCTTTATGATCGCATGCATATTAAACCTTTATAATAGCATATAACCCCTTATGATAGCATGTATCAATGATTGGAATTAACACTCTCTGCACGTTTATGATAGCATAAGTATTTATAAACGGTTATAACACAATGTAAAGTTTTGTTTACCAATGTTAATTGCAGTTAGATGATATTCCGGAGTCTTACACCCTACCTAGTAGAATGTTTATGGTCGGGAGTGAGCCAGATATTAGTGCATAAGTGCAGATGTATTCAAAGTTGGGCTTAATTAGGACTATTCAGAATGCCTTGAGCAAAGAAGAATTCGAGAAAATCAGCAATTCATTCCTCAGTCTAATAGTGAAGTTAGGATTGAACTCCAAAATCAAGTTTTCGGCAAAAATCTTCCACTTTCTAATGCAGCGGCGGATTTTAGTGGAAAGTAACCAACTATGGTTTGCATTTGGCCAGCAACCGATGCGATTCTCAATGAGAGAGTTTTATTTGGTGACAGGGCTTCCTTGTGAGTCGTCGGAGTCTATCTCCCGTTCTAGAACGAAGAGGAAACCCTATCCTTGGATTTAGGTGATAAGGACTGTAAAAAAGTTAGGGACCTAGTGAGAGAGTTGGTTGACAAACAGAAAACGATGTCATCAGCCGAGAAAGTTGCACTTGGTATGGTCATCATAGTTGAAGGAGTTTTGATGACACCAAATCCAAATAGGAAAATATCTAGAGAGCGGATGGAACTAGCACTAGATTTCGATGCATATTGGCAGTATCCATGGGGGAAAACAGCTTACGAGTACCTCGTGAATAACATTCTCAAACTAACGCTAACAACCCTTGCAAAAAAGCAATATGAATTCGCGGGATTTGCCATTGCAATTCATCTATGGGCGCTTTCATCGGTCCCGAAAATGGGAACAACATTCGCAACAAAGATGCAAGAACCAATAACATCTTTCCCTATCTGCTTGCATTGGGGAATGACAAAGCTCCCTAGATATAATGAGGTTATTGAAGTCGATCAAATCTACAACGCAAGTCGTTTTATTTAACAACTTTGTATATGTAAATTTAATGACCACAATTTATGTAACCGATTTGATTTGATTGTTTTCTGGTCCAGGTGAATGTTGTTACCATTGTTGGGGAAGCTTCTGAGCATGACAATCTGGTGACAAAAACAACTCTAGACAACGATTTTGAGGGGGTCGTTGAGTTAGTGTTGCAAGGATACAGGCTGAAGCAAGATGACTGGGAGAGAGGGTTTGTTGATGTACATGCGGCATCAGAGGAGATGGCCACCAATGCTCGACTGCCTCAACCACGAGAACCAGATTCTCAAATAATTGCACGATTGGTTGCTGAAAATAAGAGCCTACGCGAGAGTATAAGGAGAATCGAAAATTATCTTGGGTTAAATTCTACAAACAATGAATGTGAAGAGGTTAGTGCCTAGAGTTTCTCTACCTAATGAAATGTGCTTCTCCTATATGGATAAACTTTGTTGAGAAAACATTTGCTGAAAATATCGGCGTTTCAGGTTGAAAACAACAACGAAAGAGGAGTAGAAGTAGATGGTGCAGAATTTGATGGAGCTGAAATAGAAGTAGTTGATGAAGAGTGTAGGGGAGCAGAAGCTGTGGTTGAAACAAACCAAGAGAAAGCTGAGGTTGAGAGAAATGTAGAGGAAGCTGAGGTTGAGACAAACCAAGAGGAAGCTGACGTTGAGAGAAATGAAGACGAAGCTGAGGTTGAAACAAACCAAGAGGAAGCTGACGTTGAGAGAAATGAAGATGAAGCTGAGGTTGAAACAAATGAAGAGGAAACTGAGGTTCAGAGAAATCAAGAGGAACAACAAGATAGAGGAACAATAACACCGACCTTGGCCCAACAGCAGGTAAACAAGTTATTGGTATTTGGATTTGGTTTATATAAAATTGGGGATGGGTTTTAAACAATGCTAATTCTTGATTTAGGTTCGAACAAATGTAGATTTCTCACCACCAAAATTTGGTTTGCAATTGACACAGACAGAGAAGCAGGTTCAGTATTTGTAATTCTTTATAATATTGTCAGATTTGGTAACGTGATGTCATAGGTCGTTATACCCACCTTATAACATATTTTCATACGACGTTATAATCAATCTAGAACATTTTGTTTTGCGAGGTTATAAACAACCTTATAACATGTTGTTATAGGAAGTTATACACTGCCTTATGATAAGTATTTGGTGATTTGTTTAGGCTACCACATCGAAGAGAAAGTTGCCTCCAAGTGAAGAATTGTTAGGCAAGGGAATCGGTGATAAGAGTCCACCGAAGGCAAAAGGAACCGATATTGCATACACCCGCAGAAGCAAGCGCATGAAAATGCCTTCAATGCACATCGAATCACCGTTCACACAGGAAGGCCTACGACAGCGAAAAAGAGATGACATAGTTCCAGCTTACGACCCCTTTGGTTATCCAAACGTGTCACACATGGACCAGTACAACACATGGAAGGGGCTAACGAGAAGACAGTATGTTTTCGTAATAATTACGCTTTAAGATCATATTAAACATCAAGTTCTAAATTTATTGTCCTCTCGTGTGTTTAGGCCGATCATCAAATATGGTATCAAAATGGATTTGAAGTGGCTCCAGACTTTGGAGGGTGCAGGAAGGAAGATGAACGAAAATGTAATCTCTCAATTTCTTTACTTTTGTCTAACCACTTGGTGTACAGTAATATTAACCTACTTTTTACCTTTCAGCATGTGGAAATCTGTTTCGAATTATTACAGAAAAGAAGATTTAAGGAGGAAGCTAAGTACTCCGAAAAGCGAAGTGTATTACTAGGTCCATCGTGTCTACACACTCTGGACGATTGTTACTATGAATTTGATTTAGTGGGTGCATCGAATTATGTCTTCAACGAGCAAGTACTCAAATGGGCAAAAGGAAGGCTTCCGTTTTTTGTTACAGAAGACAAAATATGGGGTAGAGATGTCGATGTGTTGTACACTGCGATGTGCATTGGAAAACAACATTGGGTGGTCTTGCTTATAAACATTGTAGAAGCCACCATTTGGGTATTGGACAGTGTTGCATTTATGCACAGTGACCATCTCATCAATTCACACATCATCTCGTATGGCAGAATGATGCCATGGATTATTCGGGCAGCAAACGAAGGTGTGAAGAATGATACGACGGAGTTCAAGGTTATTCGCGAAACAAAAACAATACCGCAGGTAAAAAGTAGAATGGGTTAAAATTTTAGTATGCAATGTATTCGTTTTTGATGGTTTGTATGTGTGCATTTCTAGGTTAAAAGGATTGAAGATTCAGGGTTCTTTTCGGTGAAGATCATAGAATGCCTTGTAGCATCATATGACAAATTCAGCAAACTTGGGAATTGTCCAATCAAATATCTCAGAAGTAAGATGGCAGCAGATGTATTTGTGGAAATTGGAGGCGGTTACAGTAAGTAAGACTTTGTGGAGTTTCCAAAATTTAGAAAGTTTTTGGATTTTAAACATTGTGTTGTAATGGGAAACTATACGACCCTATATAATCAACAAACAGTGTTTTAGTATTTTGGTATGTCTTTATGTCGCGACCCGACATTGTAAGGAATATTATTTCACATATTTTATGAGTTTAAGTAAAACTGATGTTTATAACATCTAATACATTTCCAAAGATATAATATAGTCATTGAAGGTCATAAGAAGTTATGAAAAAGGTAAATCATGAGCAGTTATAAAACAATAACCTTTAAACACAGTAAACATCATAATCAGTTATAAAGTAGTAATATTATAAAGAGTTATAAAGTTGTAAACATTATAATCAGTAAACATCATAAATCATGAGCAGTTATAAAGTAGTAAGTAGTAATTGTAAAAAGTTATAAAACAGAACTTCAGTAGTAATATTATAACATTAGTCATCATAAGTAGTTATAAGATGGCCATGACTTGTCATAGACCGTTATAAGCCATCTTATAATGTTTACATCCGAGTTTTTCTATACATGCCTTCAAAATCATATAGATTTTAACCAAAAACTGCCAAAAAAAGACCACCATGCTAACATATCACCTAGATAAAGCAGGTTACACGGTCCAAAAAATCTAACTCCAAAAAATCAGATAGGATTCGAACAACTCCCCTTGTTGTGGCCAAAAACACCACATCTACCACACTTGTACGCCCTTTTTGTACTCCCATACTCCCAAAAAGAGGAGAACCGATTCTTCTTACGACGCCCACTTTGTATTCGAGTAGATGGAGGTATGCAAACAACATCAGCAACATCTTGTGGCACATTCCAATCATCTTCATGTCCCAATGGATTTATGCTTTCAGAATATACTTGAATTAACCTACATAGCGAAGAGTTAGTTGGAAGACCAAATAATTGACAATTGCCAAGCACTGAAATTTACCTTTTGTTGGAGTAATAATCGGTTACTAGCGGGTTTTCAGATATGTTGGTACGTTTCACAGCTGCTAATGCATGGGTACAAGGATAACCATCCAAATCAAATTTGCAACAAGTACATTGTTTTGTGACCAAGTCGACAATATGTGTCCTAGAGTCCCCTTTAACTTAAAAAACATCCTTGTTCACCCGAGGTACCTCCAAAGAACGAGATGAATCATAGACTTCTTTCATTATTTTCCCTACTTTCGTAGTCAATTGGTGTCTATGGTCACAAGCTTTATGAAGCCGATCATGAAACCACCTAGTTAAAGTTTGCCTAATTGTTTCCAACAAACAAACAACCGGATACTCCCGAGGTTGCCTTAGCAAGGCATTGATTCAGCAATGTTGGACGTCATTATATTTAACCGATTTACTCGAGAATAAGATCTAGCCCACCTAGAAATACCAACGCGTTCTAAATAATGAGCAAGTGCTGGGTTGGCAGTTTGTATCTCCCCAAACAACATATGAAAATCGGTTTTAGAATATGCTCTTGAAGCCTCATGTACCAAAGACATTAAAGAAGTCTTGTTGAAATTTTGTGCAATGTTCCTTTCGAAGTGGAAGGTACATATGCCATGATGAGCAAGCGGATATACATTACGAAGACCGTTGGCGATTGTTTGTGCTCGATCAGAAACAAACATCAGATTGGTGTCATCCGGTATGACAGTCCTCAAGCATCTAAGAAACCAGTCCCATGACTCGTCATTCTCCGAATCAACAATGCCAAATGCAATGGGATATAATTGAAAATTCTCATCTTGAGCAGTTGCTCCAAGCAAAGTACCTCTAAACTTTGATTTTAGATGTGCACCATCAATGGCAATTCTCTTCCTTAGTAATTTGAATCCTCTAATAGAAGGGCCAAAGGCAAGAAACGCATATTTGAATTTCCCAAAACAATCTCTCTCAAGATATGTAACTGTACCCGGATTTTTCTCTTTCACAACGTGTAACCATTTAGGCAATAAATGGTAAGTATCTTCTGGAGATCCTCTACTAACCTCCTCTGCAAACTCTTGTGCTCTATAAGCTTTCCAATACGATATGTTAACCCCATGGTCTTTCCGAACTTTTTCAATTATTTCCCTAGGTTTAAGACCAAGTTTCCCTCTTTCAAAATGGTTTGAAACCATTTCACCTAATATCTTTGCTGTCGCTTGTCGATGATTGACATTTCGGTTCGTTGTATCACAGCTATGTCCCATCATGTAATGGTAAACTGTGAAGCCTCTAGATAATTTGTCCACACAATAAGCTGTTAACTTCCAAGTACAATTCCTATCAAGACATACCAACACAACACGCCGAATGTCCGACATCAGCGTTCGAAATTCAAAGTTTTCATTCATAGCATGGAGTCGAATCGTCTTCATCAAAATCTCTTTAGATCGAAAATATTTCCCAACTGTAACAGCTTCCACAGGATGGGATTTTACAATAATCGCTTGGCTGGACATCCTACTACACGTCAACGATCGTACACCTAGCTGCAAACATAGACACCACAAATATGTTAATAACCTTTGAATTATTGTAACATCGGGAAAATGGATGGCTCTCAGCCATGTTAATACCTCAATTTGTGGAGCTACATTATCACCAACATCACGTAGACTTTCGCATCCAGTTGTTAGTTCCACATTTGATTTACGTCGGAAGGTGACACACAAATGAATCAATTCCCCAACTTCCATTGACAAAATTATGAAAGTTCGGAATTGTCTATCATTCCGAATATATAATGGTGGTAAATCATCATGTGCAAGTCGATTGACCTTATACGAAATAAAAACTGAGTGAAATGCCTCCTCCATGTCATAATCTTCAAAAACAACTGCGATCAAATCTCGAAAACTGAAATCATCATCCACTCTACTCAATGATCCTCCCTTAAGATCATCGACAATAAACTCCCACTTAACACGGTCGGTAAACCTCCATTCTCCACATAAAAAATGAAGATCAATCATCCTACAAATACATGACAAAAACGTTAGAAAGGTGAGCAATGTTGGAAAAAACGAATATCAATGACACTCTCATTCCTAAAACAAGCTATAAATCATCATATAACAGCTTATGATATCATTGTAGACGATGTAATAAACAGTTATAAAGAACCTTACATCATAATACAAGAAGCATATATTGGTAAAAAAGTAAATTAAATGATATTGTAACTACAATCAGTTATAAGATATCATATGACAGTTTATGATACAGTTATAAGACATCATATGCCACATTATACATCCTGTCATAAGATGTTATATTGAGCTTAATATCACCTTATAATTCTCCCTATGGTAGTCAGTTATAACCCAAAATAACAGCTTATAATTTATTTTCTGACAGACCTTATAACACTTTATAATGTTTCGCAGTTTACAGTGACTTAAAGGTTAAGTGCGAAAAGTTTAAAGATCCAAAAGTTAAAAGATCCAAAATCAGTTTAACGAACACATAAGAACACATCAAGACTTGACATTGCAAAAGGAAGATTTCCAGCCAACATAAAAACACAGATTTGCAAAATAGAGATAGAAGAACCCCTCCATTGAAATGGAGAAACATAAGCTGGATTTTAGCTCAGATATCGAAAACTAAAAGATAAACAGAGAAAAACACAGATTTGCAAAACAATCCCTAAACTCAGAAATCAACATCAAAAGAAGAACAGAAATCTCCGACCTTTAAGAAATCATCGTCCAAAACCCAGCTCTCGTCGTCCAAAAACCAGCTCTCGTCGGCCAAAACCCAGCTCTCGTCGTCCAAAACCAAGCTCTCGTCGTTTGTAGAAGAAAGAAACAAAAAATGGTTTTTTTAATTTTTTTAGTACGATGAAGAGGAGAGCTTGATTTTGTGGACCCAAGATATTAGGGTTGGGATTGGGGGAACAAGGGGTAAATATGTCCAACAAAGATTGTTAGTGTGGCTCATTTCCCAAAAAATGTGTATATGTGCAAATAGAGTGGTTTTGTGTCTATAGAGCACAAATCCTCTATAGTTAATTGGATAGTACGCCCAAAAAACATAATTCTCAAATAATATCAGAGATTATGATTTTAATATAAAATAAAATTTCAATACATTAAAATTAATTAAATAAAATAAAAATTTTGTAAAAATATACCAAATATAAACTAAATATAAAAAACTATAATTGAGATTTGGATTGATAAGAAATTTTAAAATATATCTACCATAATATGAACATAATTTTTAAAATTACCAAAATATTATCAAAATTATTAAAATATTAGAAAATATAGGAAAAAATTAAGAGAAATTGGTTGTTTTACACATTTAAAAAGCCTTATTTAGTTTTTTAGACCCATAGACATTTGGGTTAAAGGAAAGACTAAATTACCCTTCCACACATCTAGGTATCTTTTTAGTTGACCTAATGGGTTTAGGGTTTAGGGTTTAAGGTTTAGGGTTTAGGGTTTCGGGTTTCGGGTTTCGGGTTTCGGGTTTAGGGTTAGGGTTTAGGGTTTAGGGTTTAGGGTTTCGGTTTAGGGTTACGGGTTTAGAGTTTAGGGTTTCGGGTTTAGGGTAAATAAATTACAGGGACATTATTGTCATTT
>KE152569.1:235092-276168 GCA_000411095.1 Aethionema arabicum | reverse complement strand
ATATATATATATATATATATATATATATATTCACACATGCATACATCTCGATTTATGTTAAGAATATCATATCGCGACCGACTTAGTATATATTCTAATACAACTATTAGACTACAAATTTATGTTTGGATATATATGGATATGTGTAAATATATTATATAATATAATATTATACTTATAAACCAAATATATGATATTATTAACTATAGCTAATAAGAGGTGATTGGGAAAAAAAACTAATAAGAGGTGTTATCCTGTGTTTTTTAAAGGAAAATGAAGTTGTCTAGTTATGAATAAATTGGTTTTAATTTAAAATTTATAATTATATATCAAATTTGTCTCAAACTGATATAATTAACTAAAAATATGATTCCATCATGGAATTAATGTTGTAGTGTTACAAAAAAAATTAGACTGAAAATAAGAAAGATTTGATGCTGGTTTAATTTTAAACAATAAATCTTCTCGATAGTTCGAGTTAACTTTTAATTAAAAATCTTCTCACTACACGACATAACTAACTTTTTCGATTCACGTCATCATCTTTGGATCGAATCTTAGCTAGTTGTTGCTTGTTACTTACCAGCTTAGCATTTCACATATTTCATACTTTTTATTTAATTATTCATTACTTTAAATTTAATTTTAAGTAGTATATTTGATGATATGTTTAAAGATAGAAACATATATCGTAATTCTATATTATTTCATCTTCTTATGTATTATTTATGATTTATTTAGTATAAATACAATTGAGAACTATCGAACATTTATAGATTAAAAATATAAATTATCGTTGAAATTCCCTTGAAATTAAATATTTAAATTAAAAGAGTCCAAGAGGTGGTCAAAATAAATATGTAAGGAAAATAAGTGTTTTATCCGATATGTATTTATTTGACAAATATAGAAACAACAACATTAACTTTTAAATAAATTACGACACCCTAATTAAAAAATATAAATAAATTACGAGACGCAATAATTAAAAAAAAAAAATCTATTAGCTAGTATTTTGTTTAATTTTGAGTGACTTAGATGATGAAATTAAGAACATTTCATGAATGTGTACATATATGGTATGCATGATTCATACACACACAAGTTTTTTAATTAATACGAATACGTATACGTATTTCTATACGAGTTACTTCGTCAAACACGCAATCAATTGAACATTTTTGTTTATAATAATGTGAGATCAGATAAAGTTGACTATTGGTTTTATTTTTATAAACTATAAATTGAACTAAATATAAAATATTTATATTTTTGGCCTCATAAATTCTCAATTAATACATACACAAACTTTTGGGAGTATTATACTTTTTTGTTGACATGACTTAAAACATACATACATATACATCTATATTCATTTCACTTTTTTTTGTTTAAATAGTATATATTTTCAACTAAGAATTAAAGACTTTTTTTTCAAGGAATTAAAGACTTACTTAAATAGTTATAATGTATTGGGATCTAGATTAAGAAATCAAATTATTATTTTCTAGAGTTGGTATCTGAATTCAGATTCACAGACGAATATATATATATATATGATTGGCCAAGTACATTTAGTGGACTGTTGGATATAATTAAGAATCAGCCATTTTTGGTATATCGTACAGTGGAGTAGTTAGATTTTTTTATATTTTTTTAATCATAAGAAGAAAAAACAATTAGACAACGTGAAATTTAATGTAATTCTAAATAGACTAAACAAAAAGTTTAATTTACTATGATATATTCTTATTTGGAAGAAACATTTACTAATGATAGGATTTTTAGATTTCTTTATTTATCGAAAGTTTTGATTAACAAACTATATAATTTCAAACTAAATTTTAGAATGTTTTTCAAAACGCAAATCATATATTTTAATTTTAGTTTGTCTGTGTTATGTATTTTGTAAGAAACAAATAAATATATATCATAAAATTGAGATATTTTTCATATTTATATTCATCATGTAGATGCTAACACTTTCCAACTTATTTTTCCCTCTCATTCATATAAAAAAAAAGAGAGGAAATCAATGGCTACCTTCGCCATGGAATCGCCGCCGATCAAGCAACGGAAAATTGACGATGAACGCAGAGGAGACACCATAATTGATGGATTACCTGACCATGTAGCTGTTGTATGTCTCTCTCTCGTTCGTCAGCCGTCGTTAATCGCCGCCGTGTGTTCACGGTGGCGACGTCTCCTTTACTCTCCAGGTTTCCCGCCATTTCAGTCACTGTACGCGTTATTTGTCGATAATGATTCGAATCGGGTTAAATCTTCTGTTAGATTCATGAGTTTTGACCCGATTGCTACTCGATGGGACCCGCTTCCTCCGCTTCCACCTGATTCGTCTCTTTGCCGGATTCTATACCGTCACCCAAGCTTCATTTCCTTTAATCTCCCGATTCAGTGTGTTTCCGTCGCCGGAAAACTTATCCTCCTTGCAGGTAGTAACAAGGAACTGTCTCCGGCGCTCACTAATCCTCTAATCTTCGATCCGATTTCATTAATCTGGACATCAGGTCCCTCACTGAGAGCTTCCAGACGATGGTGCGCAGCTGGATCTTACGGCGGAGCTATTTACGTCGCGAGTGGAATCGGTTCTCAATTTTCTCCCGATATCGCTAGATCGATGGAGAAATTAGATCTGAGCGGGGAAATCGAAGGGCGAAAGAGTTGGGAGAAGCTAAAAGATCTGAGAGATGGACGATTTAGTCGAGAAGCCATAGATGCAGTAGGATGGAGAGGTAAAATCTTGATGGTGAATGCGAAAGGAGACGTGATTAAAGAAGGAACGATATACGACATTGATAAAAACGAGTGGGAGACAATGCCGGAAGCTATGCTGGTTGGTTGGAGAGGTCCGGTGGCGGCGATGGAGGAGAAGAGACTGTATTCGGTGGATGAGACGAAAGGGACAGTGAGAGAGTATGAAGAAGAGAAGGAAGAATGGAGAGAAGTGATGATGGAGGAAGATGGAGTTGAGAAGCTTAAAGGAGCTCAACAAGTGACGGCGTTCGCCGGAAAATTATGTGTAATTAGTGGTGGAGGAAGAATAGTGGTGGTGGATGTTGCAATCGAACCGGCTAAGAGTTGGAACGTTCAGATTCCTCAGGGTATTGAACCGGTTTCGGTTTTCGTCTTACCGAGAATGACTCGGTTTGAATTTTGATTAGGTAAGTTTTTTTTTAATTGTTTATAATTATAGTTTTTTTTACAAAATTTATTTCGGAAATTCCCCGGAATACATTTTTGATAATATTATAAATTTGATTTTTTTTTATATATTTTATGTCTGTTAGCATATTTAAGAAACAAAACTTAATTATCACATTTTATTAAAGAAATTATTTAATTTCTATATTTACTGATGAACTAATTTGATCTAACCAATAGATTTGGTATTCGATTATCACTATTCAAATTTTAATATAGGTCTTTTATAATGTGTATATTTGTTAATATTTTGAAGCATAGTTCAACCTAATATATTAATAAATTACAAATTTAGTGAATCAACTTATATAATTCAGTTAGATTAAGCTATGCAATTCAAATTTGGAAAGTTTAATTGAAATTTACCTAATTTTTTTTTATTGAGGTTGAATATGTGACACTTTCCAGCATGTAGTTTTTTTTAAAGCTTTATTCTATACAATAAGACCATATAGTATAAATATAATTGTCACTGGTATTTGTTTTCAAAATTGTGGATATAGATATGTTGTTTTGCTAATGAAATAAAATTAATGTCTCTTAAACTTTACAAGTTTAATTCAAATTTCATGGATAAAAAATTCATGGTAGTTATTTTTATTTTTGTTTACCATTATATATGTTGTACCAATAACATTTTAACATTGAGGTAATGAGGAAGTATTTTTTTAATTTAGTAATTTTATAAAAATGCCAAAGTTTTAAAATTTTCCACGTGGAAAATAATGAAAAAACGCTCGTCAAAATTTTGAAATAAGAGCGCGTGCATACACTGTCCAATAATACCGAGCGTGAGATTTTTTACGCCACCGATTTAAACGTAGAAACCAAAATTCCCCCACACTCTCTCTCTCTCTTTCTTTCTCTCTCTGATTACGCTCCACCCTAGTCTCTCTCCTCCTTTTGTCGTTCTTTCTCTCTCTTGCCGGCACGAAGAACACGAAGAAAATTTATTTTTGAAAATAGAGAGAGAAGCTGAGGGTGACCTCACGAAGAAGGCTTCGTGTTTAGATCGATAAGATCGATAGTCGTTGGCAGAGAGATTTATTTGTGAAAAATGTCTGAGGAAGAGAAGTTGTTGAAGGAGGCTAAGAAGCTTCCGTGGGAAGATCGATTAGGGCATAAGAATTGGAAGGTTAGGAATGAGGCTAATGTCGACCTTGCTTCCGTTTGTGATTCTATTACCGATCCTAAGGATCCTCGCCTTCGAGATTTCGGTGAGCTATTCTCCCTCGTTATCTTTTGGTTGTTAGGGTTTATTTCTGTGTTTCTTAGGCTTAGATCTGATTGGGGCAGTTTATCTCGGTGTGGATCTGCTTTGAATTTCGATCATGATAGAAATGTGATGTATCCAGGGTTCTCTCTGGCTTTACTTATTTTTGAATTTCGGCTTGTTTGGATTCGCAGGTCATATATTTAGAAAGACGGTGGCGGATTCTAATGCGCCGGTGCAAGAGAAAGCGCTTGATGCGTTGATAGCGTTTTTGCGGGCAGCTGACGCAGACGCAGGAAGGTAACGCTGCCTGGATTTGTTTTTTTTTTAATTCTAGAAAACTCCATGATTTTTGCATGTAACACCATTGGTTCTGCTTCTGTATGCTCTTGAAGATACGCAAAGGAAGTTTGCGATGCCATTGCGGCCAAATGCCTCACAGGTCGGCCAAAGACTGTGGAAAAGGCTCAGGCAGCTTTCTTGCTCTGGGTAGAATTAGAGGCAGTGGATGTCTTTCTGGTATGGCCTTCACTCTCTTGCAGCGCTATATAGTTGCAATTACACTTAACCCATGCATAGGTTCGCCATCTATTCCTAGCTTTGTTTGCTAGATTTCTGACATGGTGTAGAATATTTAGTCATCATAGAATCAGTGACATAGAATATATTTCAATGCTGTGTTATGGTAGGTGTCTTGTACTGACTAAGCATTAGACAACAGTTCTTAACTCCACTTGACATGAAGTTTTCCGATCTTTAATTTTCAAATGTCAAGAGTATGGTTATGAATGGTGTACTTTCTAGGAGAACATTATTTTGATACAAATAAAGAGATTCAGCTTGTTTATAGGACACGTTGGAAAAAGCTATAAAGAACAAAGTTGCAAAAGCTGTGGTACCAGCAGTAGACGTTATGTTTCAAGCGCTCAGGTTTGTTCTGAAGTCCTTGTTAGTTTTCTCCATTACTTATTAATTTCTAACATGTGAATTATGGACACTGTGTTTTTTTTTCTTCTATCCTAGTGAATTTGGCTCGAAGGTTATTCCGCCCAAAAGGATTTTAAAGATGCTTCCTGAGCTTTTTGACCACCAAGATCAGAATGTCCGAGCATGTGCCAAAGGGGTAACTCTTGAATTATGTCGCTGGATTGGAAAGGACCCTGTCAAGTCTATATTGTTTGAGAAAATGAGGGATACAATGGTAAGTGTTATTAGAACATTCTTGTTTTGTTTAGAGTTGGAAAAATGAAATATGAATGTAGTCAGTACAGATAGAATATGGGATCCTGTACACATCAGACCTGCCATGCTTTAAGTTCGTAGGTCTTTAAGGTTATGTAAAAGCGTCAATGGAAGATGTTCGACCTGTCACCTGTACTTAACCTGTATTGATTATCTCATACACTTCTAGACGCTAATATTTTGTTTTATTGAACTATGTAAGAAAAAAGAGCTGGAGGCTGAGCTTGCCAACGTTTCAGGGGGAGCCAAGCCTACTCGAAAGATAAGGTATATATCGCTTGGGATTTACCTTTTAATTCATGATCTTATTGTTTGCCTGCATGTTGTAAAAGATGAAAAAGTACCGCACATGTTTTTTCCAAAGTGACAATTGAGTTATTTCTGATTGATTTTGAAGGTCTGAGCAAGACAAGGAGCCAGAGGCAGAAGCAAGTTCGGATGTTGTTGGTGCTGGGCCCAGTGATGAACCGGTTGCTGATGGTAAGTATTTTATGCTTCAATGAAATGTTACTTAACGTTTGAAGAAGCTGCTTACTTTGAGTCTTCTTTATCTACTTGCTGTCATCAGTTCCCCAGGAAATAGACGAGTATGATCTTATGGATCCTGTGGACATTTTGGCTCCTTTAGAAAAGTCTGGGTTCTGGGAAGGAGTGGTGAGTTCTGATGCCTAATGTTACATTTTCATATGTTATGCCTTGACTGAAGAACTTTTTGATATCCTAGTTACTTTCCATATGCATCACTTGTGGCACTTTGTGTTTTCTAACTATATTTCTTTTTTATAGAAAGCTACAAAGTGGTTAGAACGTAAAGAGGCTGTTGCAGAGCTAACAAAGCTTGGTTCAGTCACGAAAATCGCACCTGGTGATTTTTCAGAAGTTTGTCGGACGTTAAAGAAGGTAATTTAACTTCCCAAAATACTAGGTTTAGGCAACGCTGTAGCTAATCGTTCAAAATTGATTTAAAACTGCTTATCATTTCTCTTTGCAGCTTATCACAGATGTGAACTTGGCTGTTGCAGTTGAAGCTATTCAAGCAATTGGAAATCTTGCACGTGGTCTGAGAACACACTTCTCAGCTAGTTCAAGGTTTATGCTGCCTGTTTTACTTGTGAGTATCCTCTGATAGTTTTGGGACTAGACTATTAACTCCGTTTATGTAGCATTTGATACAAATTGTTGGCCTTTTGTCTCACACCGTTTATTTTGAACAGGAAAAATTGAAAGAGAAGAAACCAACAGTTGCAGAGGCACTTACACAAACGCTACAAGCAATGTACAAAGCTGGGTGTTTGAATCTTGTTGACATTATAGAAGGTAAGAGTAGTTTATCTTGGATTGTGTTATCAAGCTCTATTGATAGGTTCATGATATTTTGCTCAAATGTATATATGTTTATCATCATTGAGATGCTTGTCGACCAGGTTTATCTGTTTTCCTCAAACTTCTTAGTCTGTCCTCAGTTGTCTGACCAACTTTGGTCTCATTTGCAGATGTTAAGACGGCAGTAAAAAACAAAGTTCCTCTTGTGCGTTCTTTAACTTTGAACTGGGTGACATTCTGCCTTGAAACAAGCAACAAGGCTCTAATTTTAAAGGCTCACAAAGAGTATGTCCCTTTATGTATGGAGGTAGTATTTCTCTGTCTAATGGCTCTTGAATTTATTAAATTGAACAGGAATGAATTGTACGACAGTCAGTTTTTATCAAACATAAAATACAGTAGCAAGTTATATGGAACAAGTTGGCGCCGGAAGGAAAAATAATTTGTATAAGATACTCTGGTTTGTAGGTGGACGCTAAAGTCAAGCGGAATTTTATTGCACTTACCATTGATTTAATCTATATGTAGCACTGGAGAAAATCATTTTTGTTATGAACTTAGAACTGTAACTGGAATGTCTGATGATGCAGTGTCTCAATGATGGAACTCCTGATGTGAGGGATGCAGCATTTTCGGCTTTGGCTGCAATAGCAAAGGTAAATGACTCTTGTACTTCATTTATCTTTTTTCTCGTATCTTTATTGTCTCTTGGCTCTTTCAGTCTGTAGGTATGAGACCTTTGGAAAGGTCATTGGAAAAACTGGATGACGTTAGGAGAAAGAAACTTTCAGAAATGATTGCTGGTTCTGGAGGTGGTGAATCAACTGTTGCAAGCTCAGGTTTGTGGTCTTCCACTCCTTAGCCGTTATACAGGACATCAAGTTTTGTTTGTAAGTTCACTACCGTTCTAATTGTATTCTACATTCATATAATAGCGACGGTTCAATCTTCAGTTGGGAGCACGGCCACAGGGGTATGTTCTTCTTCCTATCTCCAGTGTCACTTAATATTCAGTTCCGTGAATGGTTGTTGTTCTTTCCTTCTGATGGGAGTCGGATAAGGCATCTCAATGTGGAGAGTGGATATTTGACATATTTAGTTTTAGATGCCTTGCCTTTTCCCATCTTGGCTAAGAGACTTTGTATGTCTTGTGTTGTATCTGGTCACATAATTGTTATACCACTTTGAATTTCTGCAGAACTCAGAGGCTTCCTTTGTAAGGAGGTCAGCAGCAAGCATGTTGAGTGGGAAAAGACCTGCTCCTTCTGCTGTGAGTTTTCTCTTTACTCTCGTGATTACAGTAGTTTTAGGTTTTTCGATCATCTGCACACCTATTCTTTTTCTCAATTTCGTCATGACTCTAGCGTTACCCCTGGTCAACAAAATAATGAAAAAGAGTGATGGGGGATTGTTTTTATTTGGTTGTCTAATGACATGGGTTAACATTAACGCTGACATTTGATAGCCTGCAAACAAGAAGGGAGGGACAACCAAACCAGGTGGAAGCAAAAAAGGTGATGGTGCTGTACGGAATGAAAGTTCAAAATCTGTTGAACCACCTGAAGATGTTGAGGTACATCTAATCGTCATTGCAGTATCAGATCCCGGCTAGTTATAAGATTATCCATGAATGGTTATGCTATTGGCTCCATCCTTTTCTCCAAGTTCTTACGTTACTCTTTTCATTTTTAGCCTGCTGAAATGGGTCTCGAAGAGATTGAGAGCAGATTAGGTTCTCTTGTAAAACCAGAAACAATTTCTCAATTAAAGAGCTCCGTATGGAAAGAAAGACTTGAAGGTTTGTTGAAGGCCTAGAAAGCTCTTCTATTATCATTGTTTCTGCTCCTCATAGTTAACGCTTACATCCTTCTCCGTTTTTTTTGTTTAAATGACTTATAAGTTGTTTTCACTGTGCATGGATGATAAATCTGGTATGCAAGGTCCCTGAATAAAAAGTATACTTCTATCAAAGCAATAAGTCTTGCTGCCTCGTGTTTATTCATATCAAAGCTGCATTAGAACATGTCAGAGAAGCTGCATATCACTTATCTATCTTTTCAGTATCTATAATTTTGGCTTTTTTTGCATAATTTTTTTATACAGCAACTTTGGCTTTAAAAGAAGAGGTAGAAGGTTTACAAGAACTAGATAAGTCGGTTGAAATCTTGGTCCGGTTGTTGTGTGCAGTTCCTGGTTGGAACGATAAAAATGTACAGGTATGCTTGTTGTCCATTTAAAGTCTTTATAGGTGTATATTTTAGATTTATCCCCTCAGAAGAATTACAGAAGTGCTTGGTCATATTACACGTAAATGCAGGTTCAGCAACAGGTCATTGAAATCATCACGTACATATCTTCAACTGCTGCAAAGTTTCCGAAGAAATGTGTTGTACTTTGCCTTACAGGTTAGTATCACATCAAGAAAAAGCTACATTCTTTTGATGAATGCTGTACTCTGAAATCAGTAATATATAGTTCTAAAAGAAATAGATCTAAGCTGACATGGTTTTTCATATGAAGACTTTTTCGCAGAATATGTTTAGTTCTTTGTAAGTTTCTGTACTGCCTTCCTCAGCCTGATTCTCCTCTGCTTATTTCAGGCACTAGTGAACGAGTTGCAGATATAAAGACTCGAGCTGCTGCCATGAAGTGTCTTACTGCTTTCTGTGAAGCAGTTGGTCCCGGATTTGTTTTTGAGAGGGTTGGTGCTGTTGTAGTCAATTTCTTCAAATTTCATTTTAATGAGCTCATACTGATTGATTTAGGCTTTTGTTTGTAGCTTTACAAAATCATGAAAGAGCACAAGAATCCCAAAGTTCTTAGCGAAGGGTTATTATGGATGGTTCTGGCAGTTGATGACTTTGGCGTCTCACTTTTGAAACTTAAGGTTCTGATGTTTTTTCTACTAGAAGTTTTCAGCGCCTGGTTATCCTGTTAAATAAACTACAGTACCTAGGTGATTTACATTGATGACAAAGTAGATTTTGTTCATTTGACAGGACTTAATAGATTTTTGTAAGGATGTTGGGCTGCAATCTAGCGCAGCTGCCACCAGAAATGCTACAATTAAACTTTTGGGTGCTTTACACAAGTTTGTTGGTCCAGGTAGCGATGAATTCCCTTAAGCTGCCTCTGTATTGTGTTACTTGTGTTGGTTGTATGAACATCTCTAAGTGAATAACCGGTTAAATCTTATTGTTTCTGTGTGCAGACATCAAAGGGTTTCTTAATGATGTCAAGCCGGCACTACTAAGCGCACTTGATACCGAATATGAGAAAAATCCCTTTGAGGTACATTTTGTATGGATTGGCTTGATTGTTGGGATACTTGTCTTTTTGCTGTACTTATATTCTGCTCATCAGGGGACTGCAGCTCCAAAGAGAGCTGTTAAGACGTCAGTTTCAACATCTTCCGCTGGTGGAGGGTTGGATAGCTTACCTAGAGAAGATATTAGTGGCAAGATTACTCCTACTCTTCTCAAAGGCTTCGAGAGTCCTGATTGGAAGGTGCTCTACGAATTTGGAATCTTCTTCTTTGTTGCTTTAACCTAGCAATTATTCTGTGGAAATTCACTTCATTTTTGGAGTTTAAATGGAGTGATTTAAACTTTTGTAGATGCGTTTGGAGTCAATTGAAGCTGTAAATAAAATTCTGGAAGAGGCTAATAAGCGTATCCAACCAACTGGGACTGGTATGAAGTTAGAATCTATTCGACGTTTCTCCTTTATTTTGACTTTTCGATTCCATAAATTATTGAATCCTATTGTTGGCTGTGCCTTTTTTTGTCATATTTAATAGGAGAATTATTTGGTGGTCTAAGAGGACGACTATTGGATAGTAACAAAAATCTTGTTATGCAAACATTAACTACCATTGGGGGTGTTGCATCAGCTATGGGACCTGCTGTTGAGAAAGCAAGCAAGGTTAGCGATGCATGTCAAACATTGGAAATAATATTGATATTTTGTAATATTTCATTGCAAATGTCTCAAATGTCTCAAAAGTTTTACCAGATACTTGATGAATCTCCTACAGGGTATTCTTTCTGATGTTCTCAAATGTCTCGGTGACAACAAAAAGCATATGAGGGAGTGCACATTAGCTGCTCTGGATTCTTGGCTTAGTGCTGTGCATCTCGACAAAATGGTTGGTGCACCTTTGCTGAAGCAGGTCTTTTGCTTGTTAATTTGATGTTTTTCAGCTTACAATCTTTTCTTTTTCTACGAATGCAGATCCCTTACGTTATAGTAGCCCTAACAGACGGGAAAATGGGAGCAGAAGGACGTAAAGATCTTTTTGATTGGTTGACAAAACAACTTACTGGATTAAGTGACTTTGTGGATGCTATACATTTACTGAAACCTGCAAGCACCGCAATGATGGTGACTAATCTAACTTGTTACACTGGCTTGTCAGCTTTATTCAGCGGTTACATATGCTTGTATTCATTTTGTCATGCTTTCTGTGATTTTTCAGGATAAATCAGCAGATGTGCGAAAAGCAGCAGAAGGATGCATTTCTGAGATCTTGAGAGTCAGTGGACAAGAAACGGTATGCATTATTGGGTTAACTTGTTCTAATTATGGTTTAAAACCAATGTCTTTTTACTTGTGTATATATTATTATTTCAGATTGAAAAGAATATCAAAGATATCCAAGGCCCGGCCTTAGCTATTGTCCTTGAGAAAGTAAGACCAGGATTTGTTCAAGGTACCTCTCCATGACTTGGTTAACTGAGTAACATGTCTTCTCCTCTCCGTTTCCCTTACAAATGAATATGTATTTCAGAACCATTTGAATCATCAAAAGCTATGGCGGGGTCGGTTTCAAAAAATGTTTCTAAGGTTTCTAAATCAACTGCTAATGGCACCTCGAAGCTTGGAAACAGATCAGTAAGTTTTGTCTCTTTACAGACTTCTTTTTCAGTATATAATTTAATGTCTGATTTGCTCTTGTGTTTGTTTAGAGAGCCTTACCAACCAAGGGTGCGAGGCCAGATCAAATTACGTCTGTCCATGATATAGCTATCCAGTCACAGGCTTTGCTAAATGTCAAGGACTCCAATAAGGTGAGATGAGCTTTCCAGTGGTTTGAAAGCTTTCTACACCTTTTATGCAGGATGCTAAAGGTTTCATTTTTTCTTCTATCTGCAGGAGGATAGAGAAAGGGTGGTGGTTCGTAGAATTAAATTTGAGGAGCTACGACCAGAACAAATTCAGGATCTTGAGGTTCGTATTGCTAAAGGATTTACATAGCTTCTGCCTTATGATCATGTTATGCTAATGATGAATGCTTGTTGCAGAGTGATATGATGAAATTTTTTAGGGAGGACTTGCAAAAACGGTTGTTGAGTCCAGACTTTAAGAAGCAAGTAGATGGGCTAGAAATCCTACAGAAGGTCGCCATCTAGAGTTCCAATCTTATTCATCTGCTAGATATTTTTGTCTATTGCTGCTAAATAAGTAATCACCTTTTCTTCTCACTGCAGGCACTTCCATCTCTTTCGAAGGAAATTATAGAAGTATTAGATATACTGCTGAGGTGGTTTGTGTTACAATTCTGTAAATCAAACACAACCTGTCTGCTAAAGGTAATTCTTTCTTCTGCTACTGTAGTTTAAGTATGCACTTTTTTCATGTGTCGCTAATGGAATTTTGCCTGCTCTGGATAAGAACAGGTGCTTGAGTTTCTTCCAGAACTTTTCAACACATTGAAGGATGAGGAATACTGCATGACAGAAGCAGAAGCGGCTATATTTCTGCCTTGTTTGGCGGAGAAGGTTAGACACATCTGCTTAATCATACTTCTCATAAATGTTGGTCTATTTATTACAATCCATTTCCTTTTATCTTGTCTTTAAATATACTGTCTTAACATATAATCCGGCATACTTGGTGCAGTTGGGCCATAACATTGAAAAAGTGAGAGAAAAAATGCGCGAGCTGATGAAGCAGATTATCCATGCGTATTCTGTGGCAAAGACATATCCTTATATTTTGGAAGGTCTACGGTCTAAAAACAACCGTACGCGTATTGAGTGTACTGATCTCATCGGATATTTACTCGAGACTTGTGGAACTGAGGTAGTAGCGACATGTCAGTTTATTTAACATTTGTCTTCTGTTTGGCTTCTCATATTTTTCTTCGAAGCAGATAAGTGGACTACTCAAGTACTTGAATATGGTTGCAAGCTTGACGGCAGAAAGAGATGGCGAACTCAGAAAAGCTGCATTGAACACTATGGCTACTGGTTATAAGATTCTTGGTAGGGCATGAAATTCTTTAGGGTTTGCTAAGTTAGAGGCATTATTTTCAAAGCATGCCATGCCCTTCGGCGATTAGTGAACATTATTACATATTCACATGCTCTGTTTTTTGTCTCGGTTATATTCACAAAATTGTAGAACCTAATCATGCTCGTGAATTTTATCTTTGTTATTGGTCGTCCATGCCTTTGAAATAAGCACTTTTTTCTCATTGTTTGGCTTGTTATTGCAGGTGATGATATCTGGCGATATGTTGGAAAGCTTACAGACGCTCAGAAGAGTATGCTCGACGATAGATTTAAGTGGAAAGTAAGCCCAAATCTGAACAATCTTTCTGCCTCAGTCTTGTATTTTTGAGTTTTGTATTCATCACTTTGCATGGATCAGGTTCGAGAAATGGAGAAAAGAAGAGAAGGAAGACCTGGGGATGCACGAGCTGCGTTAAGGCGCTCTGTCAGAGAAAACGGGTGCGTTAATTCTTTGGAAAACTTGATGTTATCTTGCATTACCTTCCCTATGGGTCATGACTTATTTATTTCTACTATTCATTATCTACACGAAGTGGAAGCTATAATGACAGTTTCATAAAAATCCTATGCTGATGATGCATTTAAAGTGACCAAAGTATTTCATTGTTGACTTAAGAGTCGGGAACATAAAGGGTTACAGAAAGTGTTTAGGAAATTCTGTCTTTGTGACTTACGACTTTCTGTTTGTTGCCAGGCCTGAAGTAGCTGAGCAAAGTGGAGACCTTTCGCTGATTGCCCCTGCTCCTTTATTTCCAAGGTAAATTTTCTAATCGGCATCTGTCCAACACACAAGTTTATTGTGTTCCCTCCATTCTATACACAACTCAATCTTTTTGTCCACAGGCAAAATTATGGTACTTCCGAACAAATCCTTGAGAGGAACCCAATACCTCGGACAATTGCTGGCGTTAATGGCCCTACAGACTGGAATGAGGCATTGGACATCATTATGTTTGGTTCTCCAGAGCAGGTGCGACTAGTTTGGGTTTTTTACTACACATGTCATCTTTGTCATGAGAGGTTGACTGATACTTATCAGACACAGTTTTGGCAGTTGGAACTGTAATTTAGGTGCTGACCTTGTAAGTGTTTTCAATTTTTTTTTTTTTTGTGCTGCAGTCGGTTGAAGGGATGAAAGTCATTTGCCATGAGTTAGCACAGGCTTCTAATGACCCTGAAGAGACTGCCATTGATGAGCTCGTGAAGGATGCAGATGGACTTGTTTCATGCTTAGCAAACAAGGTCTGCCATTGAAACTTTATATACACTACTGTTTGGCATGTTGAACTAGTTGTAGTAACAGTTTTTGTTCAACACCCGTGACTTCTCTTACTTTTGTTTTCTGGTAGGTTGCCAAGACATTTGATGTCAGCTTAATGGGAGCTTCATCAAGGTCTTGTAAATATGTTCTGAACACACTTATGCAGGTAAGACCGAGGGAATTCATTTCTTAGAGAGGCCACTCCTCTTCATTAGCTAGATCCCTAGGGGTTCTTTGTGAAGCTCACAACTCACCATTATGATATTGTTGCAGACATTCCAAAATAAAAAGCTTGCCCATGCAGTCAAAGAAGGGACGCTTGAAAGCCTTATCACAGAACTCTTGCTTTGGCTTTTGGATGAAAGAGTTCCACGCATGGAAGATGGCAGCCAACTTCTGAAAGCTCTGAATGTTTTGATGCTTAAGATCCTGGTTCGATATTTTTTCCATGCTTAAGGTTTTCTTCTTAGGTAACTATATAATTCTCTGATGTCCTGACTTTTTGTTATTATATCCAGGATAATGCAGATCGGACATCATCGTTTGTGGTCCTTATTAGCTTGCTTCGTCCTCTAGATCCGTCTAGATGGCCTTCACCTGCAACGGCTGAAGTTTATGCCGTCCGGAATCAGAAGTTCTCTGATTTGGTAGTTAAATGTCTAATTAAACTCACAAAGGTAAGATGACTACTACTTAAGTATTCTAGAACAATCCTTGTTTGCACAACCTACATAGCTGTTAACTTGCAATAGATGCATTTTCTACTTGCTAGTATTATAATTAGGTTAATACGGTATATATTGTTACTGTCAATATTCAGCTCCTCCAAAGCACGATATATGAAGTGGATCTAGATCGACTTCTTCAAAGTATCCACGTATACTTACAAGAGTTGGGAATGGAAGAGATACGTAGAAGGTACACCTCTTGAATGTGCTTTTACACGTTTACATATCTTAAGTCTGTTTATCATGTGGAGATTTGCTTACTATATATACATAACCTTATCCATTTGTTCCTGTTATTTTTTGTTCCAATGAGAAGAGCTGGAGCTGATGATAAACCTTTGAGGATGGTGAAAACTGTTCTACATGAACTCGTTAAGCTCCAGGGTGCTGCAATTAAAGGCCACTTGTCACTAGTCCCTATTGACATGAGACCGCAACCCATCATTCTCGCTTACATTGATCTGAACCTTGAGGTAAATTCTCAGTCTCTGAGCTGCTTTCTCAGTTTTGCAAGAGGATTTTCTGGGATTTTCACGATAACCAGGTTTAAATATTGTCTTTTCTTCTACAGACCTTAGCTGCAGCACGAATGTTAACTTCAACAGGACCTGTGGGCCAAACTCATTGGACAGATTCAACAGCAAACAATCCCTCACCGCCTGCTAATTCAGCTGATGTTCAATTGAAGGTACATCTTCTCTCTACTCTCAATTCTTTGATTATCCACATTGCGATCTTTCGTATTAACCAGTTTTTTATACGTATTTGTATACAGCAAGAGCTTGGGGCGATTTTCAAGAAAATCGGTGATAAACAAACATCCACAATTGGTCTTTACGAACTTTACCGCATCACTCAGTTATATCCAAAGGTAATGATGGTTTTAGATTTCAACTCTCCGTATCTTTCTATCTTTAACTAATTCCAATACAAACTCATTTCAAATGCTTGTAGGTTGATATCTTTTCCCAACTTCAAAACGCTAGTGAAGCCTTTCGTACTTACATCAGAGACGGATTAGCCCAGGTTTGTAACAAACAAATCTCTCCCAACTTCTACTAACTACTTCCTTAAAGCTTTTAATGTCTACGTTCTAAAGATTTGCAATCTGTGTTTAGGTGGAGAAGAATGCAGCTGCAGGAAGAACACCTTCGAGTTTACCGATATCAACCCCACCTCCTTCTTCCTTAGTTCTTCCATCTCCTGAGATTCCTTCATTACCCTCCACATTCAATAACTCGTTAGATGCAAAGCTGATGATGAACCCGAAAACTGATTTATACTCCGACGACAACATCCGAGCTAGCCACATGATTCCCGGGAACCCCGGAGGTAACTTTGTTTCCAAGATCCTTAATCCTTGTTTCTTTTCCTCTGCTAAAACACACACATGTCTCTTGGACAGTGACGACTGGTACGCTTGACGCAATCAGAGAAAGGATGAAGAGTATGCAACTAGCAGCAGGAGGAACACTAGACACGATTAATAGACCAACGATGGCGACAAATGATAACACGCCATTGAATCAGACGAATCAAATGGCAGCGGAGACAACAACAACTAGTCCACATCATCATCATCATCATCCACAACAAGTGGTTCTTCCAATGGATGAGAAAGCATTGTCTGGTCTTCAAGCTCGAATGGAGAGGCTAAAAGGTGGTTCACTCGAACATATGTAGAGAGACACAGTAATCTCATACTAGTGATTCTCTCAAAGAAGACTCTAAAGGTACGGAAGCAAATTCTATTAAAAACTTTTCGCCATTTTTTGTTACTTCTTTGATTTCATCATGGTAGTAGTAAAAGATTTGTTTCTCTATTTTTTTATTATTATGAAAAAAAGAAAGAGAGAAAGAGAAGGAACAATTTATGGCGAAAGATCTAAATTTGAACATTGGTGGAGGTGTTAGGTTTTGTTGTGTATAGTTTGGAGATATATTATTATATTTGTTTGTGGGAGATTTTTCGTTAATACGTTTTCTATGTTTTACGATTTGTTTTCATTTTGATTTTTCTTTTATTTTTCTTGCAATTAACCCAATAATATTGCATGAAAATCCGTATATTTGAAATTGCCAAGACAACAAAATAGTTATATTAACAATAGATAGCTCAGTATATGAAACCAAAAATACGGGGGTGATTGGCTACATGACTTTTAAAACTGTATCTCATCTGATAGCCATAAAAGTAGTAATTTCCCCAATCACACTTTATAGACTATTTCCCTTTTAATAGTCATAACAGTCATTTTTTTTGTTCTTTCTCATATTTACATTATTTTTTTAAAAGTAGTATTTTACAAGCTTTACAAACTGTTTGCATATATTATTTTGATTTTTTAAAAAAATAATTTTTATTTAATGAATATATATATATATATATTTATATATTTGGTCTAATAGTTAGATTTAATTGAAAATTATCTATAATTATATAAAAAAAATCTTATAAAATTTTAACAAACAGTTATAACAGTTTTTGCTACCAATCGGACTTTTACGGACATTAAAAGTCGCAGTTATTACAGTCACAGTCTATACATTTAAAAACAAAATTTTACAGTAAAAGTTTACAGTCACAGTTTCTACCAATCAACCCCTACGTTTTAAATAATGAAAATGAGAATGAATTTACTAAAATGCGTGTTTGACAATTTATATTTTCTATTGAAATTTTAGCATAGCAAATCTTTCAAAATTAATTATGACATTTTGGAAAAATTATGATTGTACTTATTTCAAAATTATATTCGAATTATATTTTAAAATTTTAAACAATTTAATTAATTATGATTTAATGTATATTGAATTCTGGAATTTAATTAATTTACCGAAGATTTAGTTTATATGGTTACATATTTTAAATTAAAATATAAATTAACAAATTTGGATTAAATATAAATTGTATTTTTTTTTTGTCAAAAATATAAATTGTATTTAAAATTAAGTATGCTAGGTTTTAAATAAAAATAATATAAAATCTAAAAATATTATTTCGTAATTAATGAATTATAACTTTAGTTTAAAAAAGTTGAATTAATTCAGCGTTGTACAAACGCTGAGGAATCCGAAAAAGAGAGACGATCTCTGTTAAGCAGTAGCAAAAGAAGAAGAATTTATCAGAGCAGAGATGCAGATCTTCGTGAAAACCCTCACCGGAAAAACAATAACCCTAGAGGTCGAGAGTAGCGACACTATTGATAATGTCAAAGCCAAAATCCAGGTTTCAATTTCTCTTTCTCTTCCCCTTGTTTTGTTTTTGTTACTTAGGGTTCTACTGCTTTTGATCCTTCCTCTAAATCCATCCTATACCTTTTGATAATCTCTTATCTAGCTCGTAGGAAATTGTCTTCCTCAATAGCTTCATCGATCCGTTGATGTTTCTTACTCGGATTATGTTTCTGTGTAATCATTACGAGATTAAATTTGTGAAGCGATTTGATACTTATAGTTGTTCATGTAGAAATCTGCTGTAATCTCAATGGATCTCTAGTTGGTGAGCAAAATTGATGAGAAATTGCTGGAAAATAGTTTCAGAATCGTCATGTTTACTAGCGATCAAAATTTTGATAAAGCCCTAGAATTTATATTGACTACCAATCGTCATCTTCATATCGCCTGGTTCAAATGGTTAAGTTCACTGTGCTGAAGCTAAACTCTGCAGTATTTGATCTTCAATAATCTCTTGGTTGTTATTGTAATTGATGGGTTACAGGACAAAGAGGGTATACCACCTGATCAACAGAGACTCATCTTTGCCGGTAAGCAACTAGAAGATGGCAGAACACTTGCCGATTACAACATCCAGAAAGAATCTACTCTTCATCTAGTCTTGAGGCTTAGAGGTGGAACCATGATCAAGGTGAAGACACTCACTGGGAAAGAAATCGAGATTGATATTGAACCAACAGACACTATTGATAGGATCAAGGAACGCGTTGAAGAGAAAGAAGGCATCCCTCCTGTACAACAAAGGTACAAAAACACACAAACTCTTTGTGTCCCAGCCACTTATGGATTGATCAACATTTAGCTCTTTCCTGTCATAAGTTTTTGCTTCTCTACTCCTTATGCTATCTGTTCCAGCCATTTAGTTAGGGCCTGAACCAAGTTATAGTTTTCAACTTTGGTTCTGTGTGACATTATTTGCAGTATATTGCATATGTTCCCATGTTATGGAGAAACAAAAACTCTCTGTTGCTCTCGCAATAACCGCTTCTCCTAACCATTTTCTAGCATACTGGATCTCAGTGGTAGCCACTAGCCTTGAGCATAACTTTATGTTAGTCTGAGTCTCCTGTGTGCTAACTTATAAAATGCTATCTCTTGGGTTTAATGTTTTTTTCAGGCTGATCTATGCTGGAAAACAGCTTGCTGATGACAAGACAGCGAAAGACTACAACATAGAGGGAGGCTCTGTTCTTCATCTTGTGCTTGCTCTTAGGGGTGGTGTTACTGCTTCTGAATAAATAAACTTGATATTTCTCCATATTGTCCTCTTATGGTGTTTGAATTGTTGAGAAAAAATGTTATGATATTTGTTTTTGGATCATTTTACCTCCAATTTCTCATTCTCTTTTGAGATGATACTGAAACGATCAATATTTTGGTTATAACTAAACCAATCAATGGATTGCAGAACTAGTTATATTCAATATTTATCAACATATATATATATATATATATGGTAAACATACACTCTCAAATCTCAAACAATGCAATTTTTGTAAGGAATTATCTTCATTTCAAATAAATTTTGGAGTTCAAAATATTTACAATACACTTCTAATGATCCTATCGAGGCTTAATTCTAAAAAAAAATTAATTTTGTTTCAAAAAAGAATTATACATTATCAAAAGATTCAAAACTATTAGATTTAGTTGCTCTTATTACTAAAATACATGTATTTACCATAGATTGAAAAAACTGGGCACAAACAAGATTAAACAGCTTTTACCAAAAAAAAAAACAAGGTTTAACAGACATGATTTTACGAATTCAACAGATGGTAAAATGTTGTTTTATATAAAAATCCACCATCAAATTAGGATTCGGTGAGTATTTTAGAAATTATGATATAGAACAATGAGAAAATGGTGAACACTTTTTAGAATGGCGTGTAATAATCTAAAGTGGAGGACTTTCTTGTGAATAAGCAAAAGATGAAGGATCATCGCGCAATTAAATAAAGCTGGAGGACCATCGCGCAAATAATTAAAAGGTGGAGGACCTTCTCGGAAATAAACAAAGTTGGAGGACCATCGCGCAAATATACAAAGATGGAGGACTTTTGTGTAAATAAGCAAAAGACGGAGGACCATCGCGCAAATAATTAAAAGGTGAAGGACCATGGCGCAAATAATTAAAAGGTGGAGGACCATCGCGCAAATAATTAAAAGGTGAAGGACTGTCTTGTAAATAAAAAAAGATGAAGGGCCATCGGGCAAATAAAAAAAGATGGAGGATTGTCTTGTAAATTAAAAACAAAGTTATGAACAAAACTTGAAGCAAAATGTTGAAACTTATTTCTTGATCTGTTGAGATAAGATTTCGCTCCCTTTGAATTTATATTTATGTAAATTTAATTTATTAGAAACTCAAATTAGTACAAATAATTAACCAAACAGAACTTTTACATTCTCAGTAAAAAAAAAAAAACTCTTACAGTCAAATTCTCTTCTCACTCGCGCTTTTTCTGAAAAAATTAAAAAATAGCAAAAATCCCTGGACTAAAGCGATTTTGCTGTCGTGGCAATAACTCGCTATAGGTGCGCGTGGTGCGAGTGGATTATATTAATTCACGCGTTTTCATCATTACATTATAATAATATCATTATTCAATTAAACATTAATTAAATAGTAGGTCATCAAAAATTAATCTTTTTTTAATTTAAATTAAAAATGTATTCTCAAAATAATTTTATAATTTCAAGAAACTATTTTTAAAATGTATAAAGTTAATCAATATTTAAACTATTATATGATTTCCGATTCATAAATATCTAAACATAAATTTATAAATAATATATGTCACCAAAAATTAGTTTCTAATCTATTTTTTTAAACGTCGTTTCTAATAAAATTTTAGATTTTAAAAATGTCAAAAACATTTTTAACAACAAGAAAATATTTTTAAAATATCTATACATTAATTTAATATCCAAAATATTTCGATTTTTTATTTGAAAATATCTAAAAAATTATCTACCCAAGAACGATTTTTTTAATTAAAGAATTTTCTAAAATATTCACCATTTCTATCATATCAATAAAATTTATCCCACCATCAAGATAAAAAAAATCTTATATTTAGGATTAAATTCATATCAATAACATTTACAAAAAAAATAAATACTGCAGCTAGCATGAATTAAAAACATCAAATATATCAGAATTTAATACATTTTTAATTACTATTAAACTAAAATGTGACAGTAATGGATACTCTATCTTAAAATGCTAGTTAACATAATTATTTTCTCACATAACCTATAAAAAAAAAGAGTCCTTTAATGGCATTTTTGTTTGGCTTGTAGATGAGGATTAGGATTCCCTTCAAGTAAAGTAAAGCCTCTAATTATTACACAGCTGTCTACACTCTTCTACTCAATATTAATTTATCTATAAATCTTTATTATATCCCCAATTTCAATAAATGTAAATAAAATGGTCCCACTAAGAAAAGTATCCGTTGAGACTTGAACGTTAAAAAAGCTCAACGTGACAATTTTTACAACACATATATAAACACATTTTAGACAGAAGAATCTGATACTTCCAGAAAATAAAAAAAGCTTATAAAACCCAGAAAATAGATCTCAAGAAACATATTGATTTTAATTTCCAAGAAAAAAATGGGATTAGTGTTTGTTATCTCTCTTCCTTTTATTTTCTTTTGTTTTCTTCTTGGTTTTGGTTGTTATTTTCTTGGTAGATATAAAGGTCGTCAAGAGATTCAGACCAATCCTCAAGTTTACGGCGCTCCTGCTCCNGCTCCGCCTCCCGGCGTTATTACCTCCGCCGCTACTACTCCGCCGTTGACTCCTCCTCATAACAAGCCTGACAACTCCCACAACGTTTGATTTAGTTTCAATTTGTGTTTTTATTGTTTAATTTGATTTTTTTTACTGTAAATTAGCAGAAGTGTTTCTTGTTTCTGATTTTGGAGGTGAATAATAATAAGCTTTAAGTTTCGTTTCTTTCTTGATTATTAAAATAATGAAAGTCTTTATTTTTTCGACAAAATAACTGAATAATATACATCATTAAAATCCTCTTTTTGGGTTTAATATACTTTAGATTAAAAAAAGTTTAAAAATTATTTTATGCTGTGTGTCTTAAATATCCAATTTCTCTGGTTTTGTTAATATGAAAACTTTGACAAAACTTTATTAAATGAATTCATGAAGAACTAACAATATTAAAAACTTTATATAAACAAGTTATGATGCTATGTTAGTTCTTCATGAATTAATTTAATAAAGTTTTTAATATATAGTAAACTCATGGAGTGGATAATTAAAATTGATTAAGAGCATCAAAATATCCAAGAATTTAAGTTCATCCATAGCATAACTTCTTTATATAATGTACAAAAATACGAGTAAGATTGCAAAAACAATATCCAATAAATCCAAATCATATACCTATCTTTTCAATAAACAAAAAAAAAACAAAACTTGAAGAAATAAGCAGAGATCTATGTTGTGTTCTACAGTTCATGAAGAATGAATCTGAAATAATTCAAACATTTTGCTTCTGTATCTTCTGTATCATCAACGAATACGATTCACATGAGAAAATGGCTCCGGAGCTGTTTTTGGAGCTGATTTTGTAGCGGCAGCTGGTACTCCAAAAACATTCCAAAACCTCAGAGTCTCGTCTCCGGCAGCCGAAGCTACAGTGCAACCGTCTGGACTCTGTACAAAAACACAACAAACAACATAAACTTCAAGAACTCAAGATTACTTTTACCAATCTACAAAAAAATTTCCCTTTTATTTTTACCTGTGCCATATATAAAACTCTTGATGTATGACCAGTGAGCTCAGCCATTTTCACCATTGATGGATACTTCCATAGTGTAAGCTGATTCTGTGTAAACCCATGTGAGCTCAGCAACTCTCTTTCATTTTTACTCCATAACAAAGAACAAACTTGAGAGCCAGTGTCTACAGAATTCAAGCAAGCACCAGTGTGTGTGTTCCAGAACTTAATTGTTCTATCTCCTCCACCACCACCAGTTGCAAGCAAGTTAGCTTGGAAAGGGCACCAAGCAAGAGCTTTAACTGCAGAAGTATGTTCTTCAAGTCTGTGCAGCCATTGCGTAGTTGAGTTTGAAGATGCAACAGAGCGGTCCCATATGTGTACTACATTGTCATTGCCACCGCTTGCTAGTTGCTGACCAGATCCTGACCATTTAAGCCCACAAACTTCTTGAGTGTGACCCCTGTAAGTTTCCACAATGTGGGATCTGATCCTTACATCATTGTTTATGATCTGTCCGTCCATCCCACCAGTTGTTAAAATGTGATTGTTCCACGCCAATGATCCTACCCTTGACTGGTGGCCACCTTTCAGTGTTCTTAGCTGCAGGAAATCCAACATAAACAAACAAATCAGGCTAAAAGACTAACAGATAAACTATTGAATGCATAAGAACGGATTTTGTAATTACTTGACGGTTGGATGCAGAATCCCAGAGCTGTACTTCAGAGTTGTTCAGCCCAACTGCAACATGACGACCATCAGGTGCCCAGTTGAGACTTGTCACTGGTCCTTTCTCTTCATCAATGGTCACAAGTTCAGATGTAGAACCAGTAGAAGCATCCCAGAGATAAACAGTGTGGCCCAAAGCAATGGCTAAGACATTAGCACTACCCCAATCCATCAAGTTGAGGTAGAAGTCGTCCACAATGTCAGGTGCATCCAATGTCCTCTCAGAAGTCTATTTAAACATAATGTAAAGAAGATCAATATCATTCCAAAGCAACGAGTAGGTGACTGATTCTTTAACAATGGCATACCTGAGGAATGTATCTACGAGGCTTTACAGAGTTAGGTTGTTGGTGAAGAGAAGCAGAGTGATCTTTTGGAAGTAGTTCAACTGGAGCAGGGGGTTTGTTCCTGAAGGCGAGAATCCGAGTGTGATTCAGATTCATCGTTTCTGCCAATTGCTTCCGGTAAGCCTCTCTAGATGGTGAACTTGCTGCTGTTTGTTCTTTACCTTTTCTTCCTTCGGTAAGTGCGTAGTGAGCATAGTCGAAATCCATGGCTGATCTGTTTGGGATGAACCTATCCAGCTGATGAAAAACATACGCAATCAGAACAAATCACACATCACACAATCAAATTTGCAATCAAACGATACTGACATTTCAAGATTAACGCATAAGAATTCCCAATTCGAAACCCTAATTCTTAACGACAGATAAAAAAAGGGAATAAACTACTCACATTTTCCTTGGAACTTTTCCTTTGAAGATACTGTTCTTGAAGGGGACATCGAGCCTGCGCCTTTAAGTGCGAAGAAGTATTCATACCTGCATCCATAATACAAATCCAAACACAAAGAAAAACAAAGGAATGCAGAAATACTAAACGATAACAACGATCAAGAAGATCAAAACAAAAATTAAACAACAGTAATCAGGAAAAAAGCCTGCAAAAAGAAGCGTTAGTAGATTCGAGCAAGTAAGCAGAAAGCGAAGAGTTTATTCGTCGATGATGGAAGATGGTTCGAATGCGAGAGAGCCGTTGAGAAAGAAGCGCGGTTTTTAATTGCTTTTATAGGGAAAGGGAGGGAAATTAGGGTTTCCCTTGTAGTCTAAACTTTATAATTATTTCCAATTAAAATAACAAATTATATGGTCCCACTCTAAAATGTGACCGTTGAGAGTTGAACGTTAAAACAAAAGGGATTTATTATAATTAAATGGAAATTTCTTCTTTATGATATGTTTTCAATTTTCAAAGAAACTTAAGAAAAAT
Organism: Aethionema arabicum; assembly: GCA_000411095.1. Classification (NCBI taxonomy): domain Eukaryota; kingdom Viridiplantae; phylum Streptophyta; class Magnoliopsida; order Brassicales; family Brassicaceae; genus Aethionema; species Aethionema arabicum. Next base: position 250,886 of record KE152569.1, on the reverse strand, counting down.
AGTTATAATTAACTTATATGACTTTTCCAAATTAAATAATAAATCTCTTCTTATCGGCTTAACAATTTTAAAAAATGTAATAATTTTATACCAGATTTGCCCACAAAATCTGTAAGTTATGTAATTTTAAAGATTCCTTATGATATTCAAAAATATCAAGAAAACTCATCAATGATAGCTCCGAAGCTAATGAAAATTTGTCAACATTTTTCTAAATTGTTGTATTGATGGTTTTTACTATTGATTCTCTTGTAGAGTTTTACAAGATCCCATTTGTTTTATTGTTTATTATTATCTTTGTACGCAACAAAGATGTAAAAGATTCAGTACAATCATATCAAACGAGATTGAGATTTGGTCAAATGATCTGAATTCTGAACACAAACATCATAGCATTTTTAATTCTCATGAATTCAACCACCATAAGAGAGAGCATGTTAATTTATTCAGCAGAAGCAACAAGACCACCCCTAAGAGCAAGCACAAGATGAAGAACAGAACCTCCCTCTATGTTGTAGTCTTTCGCTGTCTTGTCATCAGCAAGCTGTTTTCCAGCATAGATCAGCCTGCAAAACAAGAAACCCAGGAGATAGCTTTTTATAAGTAAGCTCAAGGAGACCCAGACTAACAATGTAAAGGCTCAAGATTAGCAAACACTCAGATACACCAATATGCTACAAAATGGTTAGGAGAAGCGGCTATTGCTAAAGGAACATAGAGATTTTGTTTCTCCATAACATGAGAGGAGCATATGCAATACACTGCAAACAGTGTCATACAGAACCAAAGTTAAAAACCACAACTTAGTTCACAATGGCTGAAACAGACAAGCACCAAGGAATAGAGAAGGGACAACTTATAACAGGAAAGAGCTAAATGTTGATCAATCCATAAGAAGTGGCTGGGACACAATTTTGTGCATCACAAACTTTTGAAGTCACTAGGAAAGAGTTTGTGTGTGTTTGTTACCTTTGTTGTACAGGAGGAATGCCTTCTTTCTCTTCAACGCGTTCCTTGATCCTATCAATAGTGTCTGTTGGTTCAATATCAATTTCGATTTCTTTTCCAGTGAGTGTCTTCACTTTGATCATGGTTCCACCTCTAAGCCTCAAGACTAGATGAAGAGTAGACTCTTTCTGGATGTTGTAATCCGCAAGTGTTCTTCCATCTTCTAGTTGCTTACCCGCAAAGATGAGTCTCTGTTGATCAGGTGGTATACCCTCTTTGTCCTGTAACCCATCAATTACAATAGCAACCAAGAGATTACTAAATATCAAATACTGCTCAGAACAATGAACTTAACACTTTGAACCAGGCGATATGAAGATGATGATTGCTAGTCAATAAAGTTTTTAGGGCTGTATCAAATTTTGATCGCTAGTTTGTTAACATGACGATTCTGAAGCTATTTTCCAGCGATTTCACATCAATTTTGCTCAGCAACTAGAGATCCATCGAGATTACAACAGATTTCTACCTGAACGCTATAACTATCAAATCGCTTCACAAAATTAATCTCCTAATGGTTACTCCGAAACATAATCCGAGTAAGAAACATCAACACATAAGAAGACAACGCGGATCGGTGAAGCTATTCAGAGAGAAAACTACGGACGAACTAAATAAGAGATTCTCAAGAGGTAAAGGATTGATTTAAACAAAAGGAACAAACCCCGTTAAACCCTAATTTTAAAACAAAACAAGGGGAAGAGAGTAAAAAAACCTGGATTTTGGCTTTGACATTGTCAATGGTGTCGCTACTCTCAACTTCTAGGGTTATAGTTTTCCCCGTGAGTGTTTTCACAAAGATCTGCATCTCCTCTTCCTTCTTCTCTTGTTTCCGCTTCTTCTTCTTCTCCTAGCAGAGATTGCTGTCTATTTGCGTCTCTCTCTCTCTCGCGAATTATTCAGCGTTTGGACTACGCCGCCAACTTATATATATTTTCTAAACTCATTTTTATTCTGTAAAAATTATATTCTTTTTTTTTTTTTTTTGACTCAATAATAATGCATTAAATTAAAGGTGGTTGGTAAAAATTATATTCAATTAAAAAAAAATTAAAATTAAAATAATAATAAAATAAAAAATATATATATTAAAAGGACACGCATTATTATTTTTTTGAAGCATAATTTTATTTTGTTTTAGTAGAAATTTTCGCCTCTATATATTTTATTTTAAGATTATTTATTTTTAATTCGTATAAACATCTATATACTAATTTACATTAAGAAATGGAAATTTGTTGTATTAACGCCTAAAAAGCATATTATAAGTTTATAACTGTGGTTATTTTATAAGGATAGGCCGTGTGTTGAGCACATATATTCATTCTTCAATTCTAATCCGCGGGAAAATCTCTTTATCCATGACGTGTCAAATATTCACCACTCAAAACACGCCACGTCATCACATTTAGATCTTCCTCTTCCTCCTCCACTAATCTCTGCCTCCATAGAATCTCAAAAGCTTCACATATCTCCACACTCCCCCAACACTTCTCCCAAATCCATCAAACCCTAGCTTTTCAAAATCTATAGAGAAAACAACGCAGAGATGTCGCTCACCGTTCCGACGAATCTCGTCCTTAACCCAAGATCTAACAAGTCTCTCTCTCACTCCATCCCTAAATCCGCTGCGAGATTCGTCTGCTCCGATAACAAGCTTGTTGAGACGGCGGCGCAACAGCCTCTAAAGGCTTTCTCTGCTGCTCTTGCTCTCTCCTCTATCTTGCTTTCTGCTCCTTTACCTGCTGTCGCAGATATCTCTGGTTTGACCCCTTGCAAGGACTCAAAGCAGTTCGCTAAGAGAGAGAAGCAACAAGTCAAGAAGCTCGAATCGTCTCTTAAGCTCTACGCTCCTGAAAGTGCTCCTGCTCTCGCTCTCAACGCTCAGATCGAAAAAACCAAACGCAGGTTCGATTCGTCACTGTTTAATTTCAAAAATCGTTTTCCTCTGTTAGTCTTTGAATTCTCCGTAAATAGTCTCAAATTCCAATGGCAATTATAGCAGTTTTCATCGATCAATTCCTATATTCTTCAATTTTAATTTCCAAATCGTAGCAGTTTCCAGTAATGGTTTCCTATACTCTCCGATTTTCAAATTGTCGAGATCTAGTTTCATGAATTCAAATCTAGTCTACTTGCGTATCAATTGCAATTCATGTTACCTGGATCTGACGGATTCATCGATTTTGAACGGAATCGAAAGAAACTTTCATGATTCAAATCTAGTCTCCTTGCTTCGCAATTGCGATTAATGTTACGTAGATCTGACGGATTCATCGATTTTGAACGAAAACGAAACAAACTATCTCTGTATCTCTGAACTCTGATCTCGATTTCGCGATGTGTTGCAGATTCGTTAACTACGGCAAGGCGGGACTCCTGTGCGGCTCAGATGGGCTACCACATCTGATTGTAAACGGAGATCAACGACATTGGGGAGAATTTGTAACACCAGGACTTCTCTTCCTCTACATCGCAGGATGGATCGGGTGGGTAGGTAGGAGTTACCTGATAGCCATAAGCGGCGAGAAGAAACCAGCAATGAAAGAAATCATCATCGATGTTCCATTAGCGAGTCGCATCGTCTTCCGTGGCTTCATCTGGCCCGTCGCTGCTTACAGAGAATTCATTAACGGTGATCTTGTTGTTAAAGACGTCTAAGAATATATATTGATCGTGTAAACGTCTTAAAACAACATTTCTTGCCATTATCAAACGATGCCGTTTTTAATTCCATTGTATATTTGTATGTTCTCAAACAAAACCTCCGATTTGGATTTTAAAGACCGATTCAAAATCGCAGTCGAAACGTGATTTGCGGTTAGCCATTAGCCGGACGTTACGAAGAAAATGGGCTTTAAACTTGGGCCTATACTCTAGGCCCATTAGTGGCAGACACTTTCGAATTGAATTATTAAATATTTCAAAATATTGCAATTTGCAATTATATTGATAGGAATATATTGTAATTATATTGATTGAAATTTAATTGTTTGAAAAAAATAGCTGATGGATATATCATATTCAAGAATAGGTGACCGTGACACACATAAATAAGACACAAAACATAACTCTTCGAAAATATATATTAAACAAAAACAAACATATTTAACAACAACAAAAAATTACATAAAGTTAATTAAGAAAAAAAAAAGTCCTATCATCGGGGAAATTACCAAATAACCCTCAGAGTAATAAGACTCAGTCGCCATAAACTGCTCTGGTTCAAGACCCTACCATGTCCTGAACCATATATATAAAATATTTGATTGTATATTACATAGTTATATATGTTAATATATATATAGTACTGTTACTCTGTATTAAAAAAACAGAGTAATGTTTTTTTTTGTTTTTGTTATATCCCTAAAAACTAGCAAGACCACATAGACTCTCCTAAACTAGCTTGGTCCACCATATCCATATGCTCAAACATAACTCTGTTATAGTCTTCTGGTCTAATCACCTGTTTAGACAAAGGTGAGCCTGAGCCTGAGCCGCCACTGTTGGAACTATCAGGACTAACCAAGCCGTGGCTGGAGAGGTTAGTTGAGTGGCGAACTCGTAAATGAACAACTTCGGCTTGAGCCACGGCTAATTGAGCTTGTAAAATATCAATCTGTTGTTGAAGTGAAGAAATGGCTCCAACGCAGCCATAGACAGGATCTCTTACTCGAGCATTTGCTTCGTATACCATACTGCTTACTGCATCACCACGTTGTTGAATCTCTAACTCCTGTAAATTTCATAGAATATATGTATTTAGAAAATAAATAAAAAAATTTTTTTTTTTAATATAAAAAAGATTTTTTCAAGAAATTGAAAAAGAAAATTGTGGTTTCTGCAGTGAAAAGCTTCATTTGTTTCTTCTAAAAATAATATATTGTTAATTACTGATACTAACATTTACTTTTAAATTTATAAATTTTAATGTAAACATAACTCAATAGAATCATGGTTTTAAAATTAAAATGATTACATTTGAATTTATAATTTTTTTTTCTTTAGTTTTCTCAAAATATGTTTATTGTATTTTAATTTTAAAATTAAAATATAAAAATGAAAATACAGTATTTTAACATCAACTGATAGAATGTAACACATAATTTTGTTTATATATAAAATAAAAATATGTTAAAACCTACTAAAATTGTTTGGCAATTTAAAAAGCTCTGTTTTCAAAATTTAAATAAATAATCGAATACTAACTCTTACAATACGAGATATTAATCCCTGCATTCTTACAGAAAAGATATTTAAAAAATAAAAACTGAATAATAATATTAAAAAAAAGAACTATTTCTCTATAAAATCTATGAGTTAGATTTTTAGATTGTGTGTAATCAATAATTTTGAAAGTTATTTATTATTATTATATTTTTTATGAAAAATTAGGAACCTGAAGCATCTTATTGACGTTGCTAGCGCCGAATACTTTGTGAACATTAGCGAATTTCTGAGGCTCATCCGCCGGAAAATACGGTGCGAAAACGCAGTCGTGAGCGCATCTCCGCCGCAGAAGCTTACACGCTGCGCACGGTGACGCCGCCCCTTGCTTACGGTTTCCTCCTTCCTTCATTAGATTGCGACACGTGTCCTCTCACTCTTAGTTATAGAATACTGTCACTGTGTGATGGAATATCAGCCGTTAGATTTAATTTAGTCTCGGGAGTCAAATAAACCTACGGAGGGTTTTGGCAGAAGATAGAACGGTAGAGATTTATAGAGTCGGAAAAAATAAATAAATAAAATTAATTAATATTAAAATTAAATTAAAAGAATTTAGAAAAGAAAACAAAAAGTCAGCACATCTATGAGTGGGACCTACGAATTTGGAAAGTGACATCACCTGACTTAACTACTTAATTTTGGCGCCAATTGTTTTTTGTTTTGTGTGTTTTTTATTTTCTTCGACTAAGAATCTCATTGGTCATAATATTTTTACTTTTCTTATTGTCTTTGCTTTATTTTTGTTGTTATCAAATTTAATTATTAAGTATTTAGTTTCACAATATAAAATTTTTTAGCTCTATATTTTATAAGATGATATTTTATATTTAATTATATATTATTTTTTATTTTCTCTTATGTTTTTTTTAATAATTACAAAAATAATTTAGTCAAAAAAACATACAAAAAAATAAAATTTTTAATTTGATTACCACAATTGTTATAATTCGATTGAAATTATAAATTTGGCAATCTATTACAAAAATAATTCATCTTTTTTTTGTCAAAACAAAAATAATTCATTTATGTTTTATATTTTGGTGAGCATTAATTATATGAGTTGTATAATTATACATATAGATGAGAATATAATATGTATAGGCAATTTGAGGATAAGAAACGATGAATAGGCTCATGCTTGTACATGTAATCATTACTTTTTGTTTCTTTATATCTAAATCTCTTCTCAGCCTTCGAGGTTGGGTCCACTTTTTTCTTCCATTCAAACCAATTTATATCAACATATATTGTATACTATACATAAATATATATAACGAATTCGTCTCCTCTTTTCGTGTGTAAATTACATTCCATTATGCTGTATAATTGTAATCCCTTTATTCATTAATTTACAAAGGTTATCTATATAACTTGACATTTTGTACAGACTAATTATACAATGTCTAATCAACACTTTTAAAAAAAATAAAAAATAAAGTAGGAAAAACAAGACATGCACGCTATGTTTATAGAAAAAGACAAAAATAAAATAATAAATAGAATATTAAAAAAGAAGAAGAAAAAAAGAGTCAGTCCCACAACTTTCAAGAATATAGATTTATGGAGGAATTAGAGAATAATTAAGGAGGTTTTTTCTTTAAATGAATTTGGTGAGATGTAACAATTAAGGTGTGGTACTGTGGTAGGTTTATATCAATATAATTTATTCATTATTAATTACTTGAATTTTTGTTTTCTTTCCTTTATTAGGTTATTTATTTTCTCGTATAAAATAAATTTTGAGTTTATTAGATTTGTTAGTTTATAATTTTTTAGTTATAGAAGTTGGTGTGTATATTAAAATGCAAGCTTCTTACTTTATTAAAATAATATACGAATTTGTAGCACTCTAGCCACATGAATTCGGCCTCCTTGACTATATTTTATTGAATAAATATAGAAAAGTAAGTATTGTTTTTGTTTTACATTGGTTCCATAAATGACATTTAGTTTATAAAAACTTGTTAACCTAATTTTGTAGTATTTTCTAATATTTTTTAGATTTCTATAATTAGTTTTTAGTTATAATTATATTAAGTAGTAAATTATGCTATATAATATATACATATTAACCATTTTGAATGTTTTATTATCGTATATTTAATACAAAGATATATAATAATATTATTTTTTGAATCAACTAATTAAATGGAAGCTAAATCACCACAAGAAGAACAAAAAAAAAAGAGAAAAAGAAATTAGAGATGAGTTATATTTTTCTTACATTTTAGTAAATAAACAATAATACAATACTCTAATAAATTTAAATATTTTTAATATACGTCTCTAATTAATATACACGTGTAATGAAAAAGAAAGGTTCACGTCGTTACAAAATTTACTAAGTGAATTCCAAATTAAACAGAAATATATTTAAATTGTTTGGAATCTTTTGATATAAAAAATGGTGATATATTAAAATTTATTAAAATAATTCATGTCTTCTATTATATAAATTGTTATAAAAATCATATATATTATGGTTTTAAACTTTTAATGCCGTTGTTGAACAGTGTCGACTCATCCACTAAACACTGCCCACTTTATTATTAAAAAGTAGTTATATCTTTTTTTATTCTTATCGGCAAAATACAATATTGTTTGTTGTAAAAGAATAATATTTTTGTATAGTAAGGTGCAAAATCAATATGATAAATATAATTTTGGCATTGTAATATATAATGGGAATATTATCAACCATAAGTGTCGGTTTCTATAAATCTTTTCCTCTCTAATCCCAAATCTTTTTTTTTGTTCTTTAAGTAGAAAAAAATTTCGTCGGTAGTTAAACATCATACATCATTATTCATTCGTGTACATATATACGTCGGTACGTGCATTAATTATTTATTTAAATAATTTATTATTTAAAATTGTATAATTAAAAAAAATGTAAGTTGGCTTCAAGGGTCATTTATAGAATTTTCCTAACAAACTATTGTAGATATGGAAAAAGATTTTTAAAGGACATTATATTATACAAATATCACAAAAAAATATAGAAATATTATTGGTAGTGAAAATTTAAGACCTTGGAAAGTAAATGTTTGGAGATTTATATGTATATCTTTTAAAATATTAAAAATAATTTGTATAATAAAATTGATCAAGCTTATATATATTTATGTAAACTTGAATTGCATATCAACAATTTGGCCAAATATGTTTTTTTATATATTTGAAACCGGTTTGATTTAAGTAAGCAAAATATTTGAATATATAAACAATTTATATGCATATATTATGGGTTCTTAATTAATATAACATATTTTCACAACCCAAACCTTATAAGGAAAGTCAATAAATTAAATGCTGATAATTCAATATATGAATATTTACATTTTGGATTAATGGATAGTTTTGTTATTTAAAGCTCGATGCACGTGAAATTATATCATTTGTTATCTTAGGATTCCTCGTGCTAGATTATGACATGCAACTTATTAATTAAAAAATATTTGAATTATACAATTCATTTATTAATTTTGGGAAACTTTAAGGTTAACATAAAAAAAAAAACCATAAATTCAATGGACTCAAATTTTCTAATTAATTATATAAAAAAAATATTGTTTCTAGTAAAAGATAAATTACTTGTAATAATAGAAATTGGATTTCACAAAATTTCAACCGCATTTTTATTAATTACATTCTTAATATACATATTTTTAGAAGAAAAAAAGTCTTAGATTTGAGTAGCACAAAGTTAAAAATAAATAAATGATAATGAAGTTTCACCGTAAAAAACTATTGAACGATAATGTATAACTAAAAAAGATCGTATAACTGTATATAATGTGTTGATACTTTTATTAATAAAATAGATAAATTAGTTTTCATTAATACTCGAATGATAATCAGTTAATCACAATAAATTAATAATTTTCTTAAATAAATTAAAAGTGAAAGTTTAATTAACGCAAGATGGTAAAGTGGTCAACTCTTGTTAGGAACAGATTTAGAAAATGTTAATTAATCAAATGAAGAATTAATGTCTTCTCCTTGACAACAACCCTACTAATTACCATCATGGTTTTTTTTTTTAAATTGTTTCCTTTTTTTTATAAACTTGAAATAATTATTTCTAACAATACAAAATTTGCATAATTTGAATATCCCAACAAAAACTTTAAAGGTAGTTAGCAAGGAAGAAAAAGCAAATTTTCATCATAATTACGTTATAAGCGTGACATTAATCATTAATTTTTATTATATGATGCAAAATAATAATCAGGTTCATGTGTAATTTTTAATGTAGTCATATCCTTCATTAAGTTTTCTATTTTTTTTTGTTAACAAAACGTTATTTCAATTTAAAATTAACAAATTGTATGGTAGAACCGAATTGTGAAAAAAAAACAATGATATATATATCGTCTTCTAGACCAATAATAAAACTTACTAGATAATTAAAGTAATTAATATATGTAATTATGTATAATAGAATAATTACTTTAATTAGGAAAAGTTATGTAAAGAAGACGGTTGAGTGAAGTAGTAGGAACGTTGCTTTCGACGGTTGAAGGAAAAAGCAAAAAATAAAATATTAAAAAACTCTTTTAATTGATTGAAAAATAAAAAAAATGAAAAAAAAAATTTGAAAAACTTTACTTTAAGAAAATGATGATGGATTATAAAAATGAATATAACAGGAAGATGACTTTCATATAATTGCTGGACCCTACTTTATGTTGATAATTCCGTCGACAAAATAATACACTATTATATGCTGTGTAGTGCACACACATTCATATATTATATATACACAAATATACATATAATCATATTCAAGTATTTTATGTCACAACCAAATTTGCAAAAGGAAATATTCGATAGAGGAAAAAAAAATCTTATTATATATGGATAATAAACTTGAAATTACAAAAAAAAATTAACTAATTAAAAGATAAAATATTACCAATTTTTTTTATGAATGTTACGAAACTACACACTTGTGAAGTGAAATTAATAAATTATACAAGTATTGGTAACACAAGAAAAGAAAATATCTTTAGGTAATAAAGGCTGTATTGTTCACTTTTTGTTATATTTTTTTAATGGGTTTATGTGTATATTTTTTCTATTTATGATTTACATATTACATAAGCCTAACATCATAAAAAGAAAAAATAAACGAAAAAAATAGTAGCAGAAACAAACAATTAATAAAAAAGTGTAAACATCAAAGCGATATCTTCTGATAATTCATGTAAGATCTTGTCCCTAACCTTGACTAGGAGATTATATGATGACGTTGACCTTTTATTTATTTATCAAATTATTTGCAACCTTTTATTTAAAAATATTAAAAATTTAACCTTTTTTAAAAATAATACAAATGATTGGTATTCAAATTCAATATTTAAATTTGGTTGATTTGAGATTGAGCTTATTGGAAGATAAAATCATAAAGAATTTCATTGCATAATGACTTGTCCCTTAAGCAAAAATTATCTGACGAAAAAAAAGTAAAAATTATCTTAACAAAAAATATAATAATTATTCTCCACTTACATAATGTAAAGTTAATATACACAAATCATTTATTTAAGGTATGAAAAATAAATCGGTCCGGTCAATTCTTTAATAGTTGATGGGTCCATAATGTAATAACATAAGCAAATGAGAATTTTCTATCACGTCTAAATTAATTTTTATCCAATAAAAAAAACCATGAGAATATTATTCTTGATGATGACTAAAAAAATTGGGCTATTATTAGACACTGAAATTTTATATTATAAAAAAAAAACCTATGTTTTTTTTTGGAATATAAATATATATATATATATATGTATATATATAAATTATAAATTTGCTTACAATACTAACTTTGTGTAAACGAAAAAATTACTAATTTCATATAATATTTTAAGCATTTTTTTTATTATAGTAACTTTGTGTAAGCATGTTTAAAAATTTACAAACATCGTATCATTAGTAACGTCTTTGAATAATTATTTATCCGACCATTATATTTATTGTCGAGCCGACAAATATAATGTTATCGTTATAGTAAAAAATGTAAATCAACTAAAACAAAATAAATTAAAAGAAGATACGATAAGATCGTACGTATCTACTTTAACTTGTCGTTTACTAGTTTTTTTGGTTTTTTTTTATTTTGATTAAATCTTATTGTATAATAAACTTAGTGAAAACTTTATTTAATAAAGAGGTTCCAATATATACAATTTATGGTCAAAACCTAGATATCCATTTTCATTGTTATTTACTTTTTTATTTTTTATATATAAATTTAAGCAATCGTTAGTCTATTGTGGATAGCACGTGCAAGTCATTTTCCAATTTTTTCTAAAGAAAATTTGTATTATATATTATTGATTTATATATGTTATTCACATAATTCATTATATTAAGAGGGGGAAAATTTTGGAATGATCTTAATCATTTCTACGGTCTAAGTCAAAACTTTAAAGCAAAACGAATTATATATTTAATTAAGAATAACTCAAGTAACTAATACAAAATTAAATATAAAATAATTTATTAAACCAAATATCTTTGACTAAAAAAATATTATAGAGAGAGAATTGTGTACATGGCAGACATTAGGAGCACTATATATTACTTTTGTTGACTTGAAGACGAAGAAAAGTATATACCAATCTTTTTTCTTAATTTATATGATTTTACTTAAAAAGTCTTTAACTAAATAAAAATTTATAGCAATTAAAAAAAAAAACTCAAGATTGAATAATTACAAGGACCCTTTAGAATTTTCGTAACACACTTTTGGTCGGTAAAAACATATAAAGCCATGGCCAATATTGGGCACATCATGTTCGTTTTAAAATGAACAAACAAAATTTACCATTTAATTTTATGTTTCATTAGCTTTTTATCATGAGAAATTAAAATATAAATTAGAAAAAAAAAACTTATGTTATAAATTGTTTTACCCGATTTCAAAATACACAAATATTAAGAAACATTAATTACTCATTAAATAAATGCTAATTTTTTAACTTTCAGTATATTTTCTCTAAAATTATTCTAATCATAGAAAAACATTTTTAAAAATATAATAATTTTTTGGTCAATTGTTTTAGAAATACGGATATTTAAATAAACATCTTGTTTCTATGAATATTTTCATGGATAATAACAGAATTAACGGTTAAACTAACTGATATACCAGAATTAACCAAGTCCTAACCACAGAGTTACAAGTACATATGTACACAAAACTTGTGACAGAGATGATCCATGGAGTCACCATTGGCATCTCTTTGCTAAGGTTTTCTTGATCCCTTTCACAATCTTACAAAACCATATCAAGTTCATAACACCAAGCACACCTGGCACTACAAAAACCAGCACATAACCGGACATATGCAACCTAATCACCTGACCACATCCAAGTCGGTATTATCCGGTTTAAGTATCAAATCATATTCAAGAAGCTGCTAGATATTGAAACAGCTTTAGGGAATAGAGGAGTTACCTGGTTATAATGAAGGTAGACATGGTAAAACATGTACATGAACAGCAATATTCTCGCCACCTGCCATGAAACAGTTTAAGGGAACCAGTTCAGTGTTACTGTTAAATTCTGTGTAATATGAAAAAGACTTTGTTTTCTGTGTACCAGCCAAGTTAGGAAGATGAAAACTCCATTGATAAGGTAAGTATTGGATGTCTTCATACCAGATATGTCCAGGTACCTTCACAAGACTCGAAATAATCGGGGTTTTGGGTTCTTATGTCAGGAGAAAACTCAGGTGATAGAACAGGAGTTAAGTTACCATCTTAGGTTGATCTCTGGGGTTGTAACTTCAGAGAAGAGAATCATGTAAGTATAAAGCTGACCTTCTCCAGAAAATAACGAATAAGCAACTGCTATGCCTGATAAAGAATGGTGCATAACCTGAAATCATAAGCCAAATATATATCTCAGAAGGCTGCAATTTCTAAAATCAGTGAACACAATGGTCAAGAAAAGTTTACTTACATATTCTAATCCACCCAAGGAAGGATAATTCCACAAGATCATTCCAAGATCAGCAAAGAAGTAACCAATAGAGATCTGCACATCATACACAACACATAAGAGATTCTGCATTAGCTTTTAGAACCACTTAACAATGGCGGCTTACCCCTAACCCATAGGAAGACAGTGGCGAGCTTCTGAAAACAACAAGATCGTTGTGCAATCTATCCGAAAAGAGATCGGACCAGAAGACAAAATACAATGACAGAGCCGAGATGAAAATGGCATGAACTGTTGAGATACAACTGCGAAATAAGGTCATGGATTTAAACCACTCAAAACTTATACTCGTGAAAAGAATAAACATCATCAACACTCACCGGTTATTCCATTCAATTCTTTGGATTCTTGTGAGGATGCTATAGGTTTTCGAATGTGAATTGCTTAAAAAGTGACAAAGATCATAGACCTTGCATAATCATAAGATAAACTTTAATCCAAAATCTATATATGATTCAGAGGTTACAGAACACAAGTCATACCAATTTGCAGAGGAAAATGGCGGTGATGATAGATGTGTAAGGAAAAAGAGGATTAGCCAAGAAATAGTTCTTAACCAAGTCCTGAGCCTGATTGTGGTATGATTCAATCGCATTAATCGACATTGGAAAGAAACGATTGAGAGATTCCAAAAATCAGAGAAAACCAAATCCAGATTTCAGATTCCGGACTTGGTTTCTTCAACTTGATGTATCTACACAAAAAACAGAACCTAAATAAGCCAGAGAGTTCAATCCCTAACCAAACATTTATCAATTACCGAATGAAATCTGCGTTATCTACAAATTCAATCGCTAACAAACTATTTTCAAACCAAGCTTTCTCGCATTGTTATACTATCGATATAAACACCATCAAACGCGGATTACAAAGAAACGGCCAAAATCACCAAAATCGATATAAACATATAAACAACCCTAAACCCAAAGAAAGGGGGAAAATCACCAAAACCCTAATTTCATGGGTATTAGGGGGAAAATCGATTAAAATCTTCGAAGCCAATCAAAAAAGCAAGAAACAAGAAGGTTAAGAGAAGGATAAGTTGGGAATAGAAATCGCGGGAAAAGAGATTACGAACCTGAAAAAATGCAGAAGCAAAAGAGGGAAGATTAGTATCAGGAAAACAATGGAAGCAAAAGAAGTAAGGCTTGAAAGCTTCAGTTTTTTCTATGAATGTGAAGAGAAGATTTTAATTGGAGCGAAAGATTATATATTTACACACTTTTAAACTAAATAAATAATCTTCCAAAATCTTCCATTTTTCCTGTCAAAAAGAAAAAAAACGGGAAAAAAAATCTTTCGATTATAAATTAATTGCTGTAATTAATTTTTTGTCAATTTGAAATGATATCATAAAAAAATACAGTAAAATACAAATTTATTATATAAATAACAAAAAATGAAAACCATAATACAAATATTTGGTAGTTGTGATGAATAATATTTAAAAGTGAGAAATATGATATTATTTAAAGATATTATGACAAAATATGTTAAATCATTAAGTTTTAAATCTATAAGATTAAGATGTGGTGTGCTGGAATGTCCACTTCTTTTTGTTGTTACTTGCAATTTTTTGTTGATATTTCTAGACGTGTACAAAATCAAATTTATCTTTCCAAGAAATAATAAGTATCTATCAAAATAATACAAAAATGTCAACAAATATAAATTTTTGTTAGTTTGGCCTATTTTTCAAAAGATACAAAATGATATTTGTATTAACATATAACTTTGAATCATGACTTATATCACTATCGAAACTTATTAATTTTGCTAGAGAGGAAATATAGCTTTTGTTGTTTTCTTAATACATACATTACCCATTCGGTAAATTTCAATATAAACTATTTCAAGATCTAAACTAAAAATAGAGTTTTGTAGTCAATATAAACTATTCTTTTTTTTTTTATCTTATATACAAACTTACAAAGTATGATCATATCTCCTAAAATTTGAATAAAATAGAAGAAAACAAAATGAAACTACTAATATTTTTAGTTTAAGAAAAAAAAATATATAGCCATAAATATTTTTTAATCAAATTTAACATGCCCACATTTTCGTAATTAGTTAATTTTTTTTGTCTTTTTCTATACAAATTAAAACTGAAAACATAGTGGCACACTAAACTAAATGTTTTATAAATTCTACGGATTATAGTACTCTCCCCTCTTTAAATAACTTAGATTTTTTTTTAGAATTTTCACATAAATTAAGAAAATTTCATTTAATTGATTTTCCAACAATTTTCTGTAAACATTCAAATAATGACCAATAAACTAATAGATTTTTAAATTAATTTCTAACAACTCACAAAATCAATCATTTTAATTTGCTTAATTTAAATAAAAAACATAAAAAAATAAAAAATAAAACAAAAAACATAAAAAATCAAAAATAAAACAAAAAAAAATCTAAAAATACTATAATTTAAACGGCAGGAATATATTCTATATTCGTTTGTAATTTTGTTTTCCTAAGTTTTTGAAAACTTGAATTTTGATGAGTTTTTTGGTAACCTAATTTATATCGGAAAAAA
>KE152569.1:169347-219968 GCA_000411095.1 Aethionema arabicum | reverse complement strand
AGAGAGAGAGAGAGAGAGAGAGAGAGAGAGGAACTGAGGTAAGAGAAGAGAGAGTAGCTAAGGAGACATGGAGAGCAGCGAGGAAGAAGACGACTTTCCATCGATCGAAAGCATAATTCCTCAGTCCAAGATTGATTCCGTTCACCAGTCTCTCACCGAAAAGGTTACTTTTTTCCCTTTTTGTTCTTCGCTTTAGCTACATTTTGAGAGTTGTTTCGTCCAATGACCAAATTTATTGCACTCTGAGATTGTTTTCTCAATTGGGTCCTCTCGGATTTACAAATTGATCTGGATTTAGTAGTAGAGCTTAAAAATTGTTAATTTTTCTTTTGTTATTTGTATCCATGGCCGTCTCTTGGCCACTTGAAGTTGCTAAATTAACGGTTTTATTATATTTTGGTCTTCTGAAACTTTAATGGGTTTTTAGTTTCATGGTTAAAATTGATGATGATGTTATACAATGCAGGGAATTAGAAAGCTGTGCTGTGAGCTTTTGGATTTAAAAGATGCTGTTGAAAATTTGTGTGGTGATATGCGTACCAAGTACCTTGCTTTCTTGAGGTAATCTAACTTCACTAATTAAGCTTGTTTTGTACAAGTTTTAGTGTAGATTACTTCTTATTCCTTTGTTTCCTTTATTGTTGTCACTAAGAATTGCTCTAAGCTAGTTTTTACAAGATGAGTATATTCGGGTTCTGTAGAATATCTGAAGAAGCTGTGGAGATGGAGCATGAGTTAGTTGAGTTACGAAAACATATATCTTCTCAAGGGATTCTAGTGCAGGATCTATTGGCTGGAGTTTGCCGTGAAATGGATGAATGGAATAATCAATCAGCTGCTGATGTAGACGACTTAGATAACTCTGAACTCATGGAACCTGTCTCTAACGGATCATCTGATCCAAACTCTGAGTTTCTTGAAAAGATTGATGTTCTTTTAGCTGAACATAAAGGTGATTCAGCTCTAGAAGCTATGGAGACTGAGGAAAGAAACAATCCAGATCTCAAAGGATCAGTTGAAATGTCATCATACAAGTCTGCTTTTATGGAACGAAAAGCGGCTCTTGAAGATCAGTTTCTTAGAATCGCTAAACAACCTTCGGTTAGTATCGCTGAGCTGAAACAAACATTGAATGGATTGATTAGACTTGGAAAAGGACCTTCAGCTCACCAGTTACTTCTAAAGTTTTATGCCTCAAACATTCACAAAAGAATCGAATCCTTTCTTCCTTCATGTTCAATTTGCCCGAACACGTTTCCTGCAACGTTATCGAAGCTTGTTTTCTCTAATATCTCAGTAGCTGCAAAAGAATCTGCAGCTATATTTGGTGATGATAATCCAGCTTATTCTAACAAAGTTGTGCAATGGGCAGAGCGGGAAGTTGAGTATTTGGTGCGGTTAGTTAAAGAAAATGCATCTCCTTCAGAAACAGTTTCTGCATTACGTGCAGCCAGTGTTTGTCTTCAAGACTCTCTTAACTATTGCAAGGTTTTGGAGCCACAGGGATTGATTTTGTCTAAGTTGTTTTTAGTACTTTTTCGGCCTTATGTTGAAGAAGTGTTGGAGTTGAATTTTAGAAGGGCGCGTAAGGTTATCTTCGACTTAACAGAAACTGATCTCTCCTTGGAATCATCTACTGACTTTGTGGCTGCATTATCTGAATTCGCAATCGCTTCAGATACTACAATGACTGATTGTAGCATTCGATTCATGCAAATTGTCCATGTAAGCTGTTCTTGACACTCTTGTCTTTGATTCTTGATTCTTGTGATTCCTGTGATTCTTGTGATTCTTGATGAATTGATTCTTGATTTTGATTTTTGATTCTTGATGGTTCTTGGTTCTTGGATCTTGATGGCTCTTTGTTCTTGGTTCTTGATGGTTCTTTGTTCTTGGTTCTTGATGGTTCTTGGTTCTTTTGGTTCTTGATTCTTGGTTCTTTTCCTGATTCTTGTGATTCTTGATTCTTGATGGCTTAAATGATTGAAACTTTATTGTTTTTTTGTAGGACATACTTGAGCAGTTAACACCTCTAGTTGTGTTACACTTTGGTGAAAGTGTATTAACAAGGATTTTGCAACTTTACGATAAATACATCGATTTTCTGATCAAAGCCTTACCTGGCCATTCAGATGAAGATGGCCTCCTCCCAGAGCTTCAAGAGACTGTAATCATCACCAGAGCTGAAACAGATTCAGAGCAACTTTCTCTTCTTGGAGCAGCATTTACAATACTTGACGAACTTTTACCGAAATCACTTGTTGAAGTCTGGAATCTCCGAACTGAAACAGATGGAGAAAGTGTAAATGCTGCTTTAAACACAAGCTCTGCACCAGAATTGAAAGAATGGAAACGCCACATGCTTCAAGCTTTCGATAAACTTCGAAACTACTTCTGTCTGCAATTTGTGTTGAGTTTTATCTACTCAAGGGAAGGAAGAACACGTTTAGATGCACAGATTTACTTAACCGAAATACCAGAAGACGATTTGCATCTACCTTCTTTACCATTTCAAGCATTGTTTTCTAAGTTACAACAATTAGCTATAATTGCTGGAGATGTTCTACTTGGGAAAGAGAAGTTGCAGAAGATTTTGTTAGCTAGATTAACAGAAACGGTTATAATCTGGTTATCAAATGAACAAGAGTTTTGGAGTGCATTTGAAGATGAATCAACTCCACTTCAGCCATTTGGGTTGCAACAGGTAACACAAGATCTTAACATTTGATTTCATAAGATTGATTTGGCTTTAAAGTTTGAAACTTTTGTTTACTTTCTTATGTTTTACAGTTGATTCTTGACATGAACTTCACGGTTGAGATTGCCCGGTTTGCGGGTTATCCGTTTAAAGTAGTGCAAAATCATGCTTCAGCTGTGATTAATCGAGCCATTAACATATTCTCTTTAAGAGGAATGAAACCACAAAGGTAAAAGAGTAGAAAGACACTCTCTTTAACTCAGATTTTGTAACGTTTTAAAACATTTTCAAATCTTAAAACACTTGATTCTGTTTTACTTCAGTTCACTTCCGAAGACTGAGTGGTTCACGGAAGCTGCAAAAGCAGCTATTAACAGACTACTTATGGGATCTGAAGAAGCGTCAGAACCAGAAGAAGAGGTAGAAGAAGATGAAGAAGAAGAAGAATGTGAAGATTCAGGTCATATTGTCTTCCATGGAGATGACCATGACGATGATGATGACTCAGGTTCGATTGAAACGTCGTCGTTTTCAAGTAATGAATCGTTTGAGTCATTTGCCTCGGCGAGCATGGCTGAGCTTGAGTCTCCGGCGTTTACTGATTCTGAGTCCTGAGTTAGTTACTTATTGGCTTGTAATCGTTATTTCCAAACTCCTAATATAAAATATATATTAGTGCAAAAAGTTAAAAATTTCAAACCACACAGAAATTATCTAAATCTAATTTTTTGAGGATTAAATATGTTTTTATAATTTCCATATATTTTGAAGTCATTTTCTTGTCTAATTCAATCTATTTTAATGGTCCAACTCTTCGGGTTTTCAATTATTTAAATAAAATGAAAAAAGTGACTCTTTAATCCAATGCTAAACTGCATATTTTCTAGAATTAACGCAGTTTATTTTTGTGAATTTATTTGTAGTGTTAAAAGTCAAAAGTCAAATTTCTGGTTTATACCGGTTTTCGGTCAGATTCGGTCAAAAGTCAAAAGTCAACATGTACTCGGTCAGATTTCCTTTCTTTGCAAACATTTCATTTAGCACCTTAACCACATTAAATTGCTGGTTTATACCGGTTTAAGATAACGGTTATCTAAATCTAAGCCCAGTTTGGGGGTAGATTAGGCCCATTAACTAAGGCGGTTTTTGAGTGTTTGTCAAGCATAAAATAATTCAGAAAAAAAATAAAAAATTGGAGAGAGAAAAAGCAGAGAGAGAGAGAGAGAGAGAGAAAAGTGGTGCGGCGAGAGTGACGGTTCTCTCTCCTTCCTTTGGCTGCAAGGCGGTCCTTCACTCTTATAAATATCTTCTTCCTTCTCGTTCCATTTTCTCCTACACTCTCTCTCTTTCGCTATCTCTCTCCCTGAAAAATCTAGGGACTAATCAAAAGCACCTGTATTCAGTATTTATATTGATTTCCGGGGATTTTTCTTTCTTTTCCCCTTTTTGCGTTTTTTTTTCTTCAGGTACCCTTTCCCCCCTTTTGTTTCTGTCTTCATTCATTTGTTTGTGATTTTGTTTATCGTTTTTGAAGCGAGATTATGTCTTCGTAGCTGTTGGTTTCTGAAATAAATGATAACTAGGGCACTTTGATTTTGCCCCTTTTTGATTTTTCAAAGGAACAGGAACATTTTTGAAATTGTTTTTGTCCCGGCCGAAGATGTCTTTCTGGGCTTCAGTAAAAACTAATTGTAACGCATAATAGGGGATTTCAATTCTGGTTACGTTTAATTTAGCTATTTAATTTGATATTCTTTGTAAATATGTAAGCTTTGAAATTGTCATATAGATGTTGTGAATTGGTGGTTTTACGCATTTAGGGAATTATCTGGGCGTAATACAAAGACATTTTGGGTATTTCTGTTTGAAAGATTTCTTTTTGCTAGAATCTAAACATTTTCCATTGGTTTGTTTGCGCAGAAGCACACTGAATTTTAACCCCATTGCTCCAATAACGGGTACGGGATCTGGTTCTGTATTTGTGGAATCACAGAAGATGAGCTCTCAAAACAGGAGAGATAGGAGTAATAGGCCTAGATTCACTTCTCAAAATGCTCAGCAGACATGGGTTCCTAGAGGTGCCTCGACGCCAGTTGTGGTGGTAAATGAGCCTACCCCACCTCCTCTTAATACAAGTGTAAATTCTGAAAGCCATTATGCTGCTGCTGCACCACGCCCTGTTAATTTCCGGAGGCAGCCTAACGGTTCTGGTCGTCCACCGAATAATCAACATCAAAGAAGTAATGTTCCGGGTCCGCATCCTCCTAATCGGCAAAGAAGGAATGATGGTTTGGCAACTCTACCTGATAACCGTCAGAGAGGTGATCCTAGGGCTCGTATATCCCGAGCTGTAAATCCCGGGAAAGAGGCAGTTAAGGAGAAGAATACTGTGGTGACAGACCCAAACTTACCTCAACTTGTTCAAGAGATACAGGAGAAATTGATGAAGGGTTCTATTGAGTGTATGATTTGTTACGATATGGTTAGGCGGTCTGCTAATATCTGGTCTTGCTCTAGCTGTTACTCTATTTTTCATATGAATTGTATCAAGAGATGGGCTCGAGCACCTACTTCAGTTGATTTGTTAGCGGAGAAAAATCAAGGTGATAATTGGAGATGTCCAGGTTGCCAATCTGTACAGTTGTCATCATCAAAAGAGATATGTTATCGTTGCTTTTGTGGAAAGATAAAAGATCCACCATCTGATCCATATTTGACTCCACATTCATGTGGGGAACCTTGTGGGAAGTCTCTAGAGAAAGAGTTTGCAGTTGCAGGGATTACTGAAGAGGATCTTTGTCCTCATGTTTGTGTGTTGCAGTGCCATCCTGGTCCATGTCCTCCTTGCAAGGCGTTTGCGCCACCTCGTAGCTGTCCTTGTGGTAAGAAGATGATTACTACTAGATGCTCTGAGCGGAGATCGGTTCTTATTTGTGGGCAGCGTTGTGATAAGCTTCTCATGTGTGGGCGTCATCAATGTGAAAAGACATGTCATGTTGGCCCTTGTGATCCTTGTTATGTATTGGTAAATGCCACTTGTTTTTGTAAGAAAAAGGTGGAGACTGTATCTTGCGGAGATATGAATGTAAAGGGAGAGTTGAAAGCAGAAGATGGTGTGTATTCATGTAGTTTGAACTGTGGAAAGCCGCTTGGATGTGGTAATCATTTTTGTCGTGAGGTTTGCCATCCTGGTCCCTGCGGGGACTGTGAGTTACTACCGAGTAAGGTTAAGACATGTTATTGTGGGAAAACAAGTTTGGAAGAGCAGAGGCGGAGTTGTTTGGATCCAATTCCTTCTTGTTCTAACATTTGCAGGAAGCTTCTTCCTTGTGGGTTACATACTTGCAACGAGGTGTGTCATGCAGGTGACTGCTCGCCTTGTTTGGTACACGTTAGCCAGAAATGCCGGTGTGGGTCAACATCCAGGACTGTGGAATGTCACATAGCGACTTCAGAGACGGAGAAATTTGTATGCGCTAAGCCATGTGGGCGTAAGAAAAACTGTGGAAGGCATAGGTGTAGTGAACGTTGCTGCCCTCTCTTCAACCCGAAGAATGCTCTATCTGGCGAATGGGACCCACACTTCTGTCAAATACCTTGTGGGAAGAGGTTAAGGTGCGGGCAGCATTCCTGTGAATCTTTATGTCACAGTGGTCACTGTCCTCCTTGTCTCGAGATGATTTTCACCGATCTTACATGTGCATGTGGAAGAACTTCAATTCCTCCACCACTACCATGTGGGACGCCTGTCCCTAGCTGCCAGCTTCCATGCTCGATTTCTCAGCCTTGTGGCCATTCTGCTACACATGGCTGCCATTTTGGTGATTGTCCCCCTTGCTCAGTACCCGTAGAAAAGAAGTGCATTGGCGGCCATGTGGTTCTCAGGAACATACCTTGTGGGTTAAAAGACATTAGATGTAACAAAATTTGTGGGAAAACCAGGCGTTGTGGCACCCATGCGTGTGCCAGAAGTTGTCATCCAGAGCCTTGTGACAGTGGGTGTGAATCTGAAGCTGGTCTGCGCGTGACATGTGGACAGACGTGTGGTGCTCCTAGAAGAGAGTGCAGACACACCTGTCCAGCTCTCTGCCATCCTTCTACGGCTTGCCCTGACCAACGATGTGAATTTCCAGTGACAATCACTTGTTCTTGTGGTCGTATAACAGCTACAGTCCCTTGTGATGCTGGAGGAAATGGCAGTATTTTTCATCCCGACTCTGTTTATGAAACCTCGCTTCTGCAGAAGCTTCCGGTTCCGCTCCAGCCTGTGGAATCAAGTGGAAAACGTATCCCACTTGGACAGAGAAAGCTTTCATGTGATGATGAGTGTGCTAAACTTGAGCGCAAACGGGTTCTTCAAGATGCATTTGATATCACTCCCCCAAATCTAGACGCTTTACATTTTGGTGAGAATTCTACTATGACTGAGATCATTGCAGACATTTATCGGCGTGATCCAAAGTGGGTGCTAGCAGTGGAGGAGCGCTGCAAGTTCTTGGTACTTGGGAAAGCTAGAGGAAGCACAAGTGCCCTTAAGCTCCATGTTTTCTGCCCAATGCAGAAAGATAAACGAGACACAGTTCGGCTAATAGCTGAAAGATGGAAACTTGCTGTTACTAATGCAGGATGGGAGCCAAAACGCTTTACAGTGATTCATGTTACACCAAAGTCAAAGCCACCAACAAGGATCATCGGCGTGAGGGGTGTCGTCTCCCTAGGTGCGCCTCACGCGCCATCTTTTGATCCATTGGTCGATATGGATCCTGGACTTGTGGTTTGTTTTCTTGATCTCCCGAGAGAAGCAAATATCAGCGCCTTAGTGCTGAGATTTGGAGGTGAATGTGAGCTTGTGTGGCTAAATGACAAGAACGCTTTAGCTGTGTTTCACGACCCTACCCGAGCAGCCACTGCGATGCGGAGGCTAGAACATGGTTCTATATACCAAGGAGCAGTGATTGTTCAGAATGGTACACAATCTCCATTAATCAACAATGCATGGGGAATACCTGGCCGGGAAGTAAACAGAGGAAATCCATGGAAGAAAGCAGTGATTCAGGAGATTGAAATTGATGATTCCTGGGGAGCTGAAGATTCTACCATTGGAGGATCATCTACTGAGATTCAAGCTTCTGCTTGGAGAACAGCGAAAGACAACACTCCAATCCCTCCCTCTGCTAACCGTTGGAGCGTGTTGGAGCCGCAGAAGGCTAGCACTTCCACCGTGGAGCCACTAGCTCAAACAGAAGGAAGCACTAGTTCAGAAGCTGCCGGGAAACAACCAGTTGGTGGCTCCGGCGAAGAAGAGACGGAGGTGGTGGATGATTGGGAGAAGGTATGTGACTAAGAATTGCTAATGAGCTGTCTCTCTGATTTGCCTGTTTAAGTGACTTTGACTGCCTCTGGTATTTTGTCCAAGAGAGTCATACAGACTGGGAAGGATATTTTGGTCTTTTCTGCTTTTATTTTGTTTCTTGCATAAAAACGACAGGATGTTCAGACGCAGATACGCTAGACAGTATGATTGTTGTCTGGTATGATGTGTAGGATAGACACAGCTTGGAAACGTTTGACATGTACAAAACTTTTGGTGGTATTTCAAACGGCACGCTTTTTTATTTTTGAAGAAGTATTGCATAAATTTCATTTTATTTTTAAATATGTAAAAACATAATGAATTATTTATTACACTACTTACTTTATGTAATATAAAAAAAATATAAAAAAAGAGAATTTTGTGTAAATTCCAATTTTGTTAAAATTCCGAGACCACTAGCAGTTTCAAACAATATTTTTTTAATATTAATTGTAAGATTGATATATTTGATTCCTATATATAAATAAAGAAGAGCCGTAAACTAAGAATATTAGCTTTTTGCATATTATTGCTATCCAATTGTATTATATGCTTTTTACTTGGTTGATATTATCATATCTTCAAAATCTACAATACAACCAATATTGTACTAAAGTCACACTTATAAGAAGAATCATGAATCTTTTTTAATAAACAGAATTAAACAAAATTTGGTCCAATTTTTAATTCGTTTATTCTTCTTCTATCACAATCTCTATCTTTAATTCTCCACATAAAAAAAATGTCTATATAAAGCTTACTAGAGAGAAGTGTTTCTATATACAAACAAACAAATATAGAAGAACATATAAATATATATATATAGAGAGAGAGATATATGTCGGTCCAAAAAGCTGTCAAGAGTTCTCACTACGAGGCAGAATCCAACATGGAACAAGATGTAATCACTCAAATTTCATTCATTATTCATTACTTCTTTTTAAAACTTAATTTTGATTAATTTGTGTTAATCAAATTTATTTGATATAGATTGATAGAAAAGCATGGATTTTTAAACCAAGTGGTTTAAACTTTATATGGGGAGGTGACTCTCGTTATTGGATCATTCCTAAAGAAGACAGGTACTAATTCCGGTTTAATTAAACCGGTTTTGTCTTAATTTTGATTGTGTCTTTATTTGAATGTTTTGAAGGAAACCTGCAGAGTTGAAAATGGCGAGTTGGTTAGAAGTAACCGGTTCATTTGACAAAATTGAACCAAACAAAACATACCGAATCGGTTTTAAAATCTCATTCACACCTGAGGCAACCGGTTGGGACAAGTCTCCGGTTTCCATGTCAGCAAAAGTTGGAAAGAAAGGGAAACCGGTTTGGAAAAGGATTAAATCGGTTAACAAAAATATTGAGAAATTGAAAATTGAGAAAGAACCGGTTATTATACCGGACGAGAGTGATGGCCGGTTCGAGATCTTTGTAAATTCTAAGTCAATAACACCAAATGAAGACACAAAGATTTATTTTGGTTTATATGAAGTGTGGACCGGTCGATGGAAAACCGGTTTATTGATCCATGAAGCTTTTGTTCAAGAAGTATAAAACTAAAGATTTTATACATTGAACTTTCTCAAGTATGAGCAAATTATTGAAAAAATAATATTTTATATATTTGGATTCATTTGAGTATCATTTCAACCACATATATATAACTAACTTAACCATTTAAATTTCTATTTTAATTATATGATATTAATTTTACAATATATATAATATAATAGTAGTAGTAGTAATTAGTAAATCATGTATGGAATGAATTTGTCACAATTTGTGATTACTTATCTATAAAATTCTTTATAACATATTATTTAGACAAATTATAGATAGAGATCATGGGATAATGTATTTACTTTTTAAAATGAAGAAATAAGAAAATTAAAAGGAGAAATACTTTTTCAGTGTATTTGCCTTTCCCTTTAATTTTAAATAATAATAATAATATTTATACTATGCAAAAAAGTGCATCCAATGATTTGATAATTGAAAGTAAAGAATAAATGTCAAAAATATGTATTTATGATTCCTTAATTATATTTATGTTACCGTAATAGTAATAGTACAAGATTATCTTCCTATGGGTGTAATAAAATTCTTAAATAATAAACATCAGAACATTTTAATTAATAACTTAATTTATTAATGATTTTTTTCTTGTTATATCTAAATTGTGATGGTAATTTTAATAGCTTCGTCGGTCTATGTGATCACTTTTAGATCCACATGAAATATTAGCCATGAATATTGAATATGGATCTTGAAATAAAAAAAAATTCATTAATGTGGAAAGAACTATACCATAAATAAACCAAATCAAATGATTGAAAATAAATCATTCACACGTTTGTTCTTAGCTGGACTTTATATAATATCTTTGGATATAAGTTGTTTATTTATTTTTATTTTTGTAGGTAGAATAGATTGTTACTTCAAATATTATTTGTGTTTCCTATATTTTTTTAATTATTCGACCACTCATGTAAGAAAAACATTTTTTTTTTATCATAATTTATCAGACCAATTAAAAAATGAAAGTAGGTGGAGGATGAGATAAGATTATGTATTTTCGTGCGACAATGACTTCTAAAACTTTTAAATTTAATTACATATCAAAAAGATAAATTATATTTCACTGTTTTTTATGTTTATATAACTAAGACTAAATGATACCTTTCTAGATGATTAAATGATAATTTAACACAAGAAAAATGCCAACTTTTGTAGAAAATTATGCTAATAATATCTGTTTTTCCATGGAAAATTTGAAAAATACAAATATTTTTTACAATAAGCTAATTTTTTCAGTAGATAAAACGCAAGGTACAATTTTATAATTAAGAACATATATAGAAAATATTTGACGTATTATAGGGGTTTTATAAAATTCAATTAAATTTATACTATATATGTAAATTTTAGATAACATCGCAAATTAATTAATGTTTATGGATATAATCCCCTTTTTAACTTTTTTTTTTGTCTCAACTTTTCTTTTGTTAAACATTACAAATTAATTTAAAACTGTAGAAAGGGAAAGGACAAGAAAGTGGAATGAATTTATTATACAATTATTTTTGTAATGATATGATACACGTAGGAATATAACAAATTATCATTATAATATGTATAATCCTTTAAATACAATTACAATAAACGTTGTTTTATAAAGTTTTAGGTACGGCGTCTGTTTTTTCAAATACACTACATATTTTAATTTAAATACTAAATTTACATATTTACTCCCTAATCATTGTTTATACATATTTAAATTTGATGAATATATCGAACATTTTTGTTTGTAAAAAATAGTTAAAAAGTAAAATAATTTAAAATTAATTATAGTAATCATTTTTAGTGAAATAATTATAGTAATGAAAGATTAAAAAAAATAAAACAAAATAAAGATAAAATTGTGTGTACTGTATTGTATTTCACAATTCACAACCACCAGCAACAGTAAGAGTTAAGAGATTATTGTGTAGCAATCGCTATCTATCTTCCTCCTCTTCCTCAAATCTCCTCTTCTTCTTCTGCAATCGTCACTTTCTCTCTCTCAATGTACTTCTCTTTCTTTTTCATCTCTGCTAATTTCCCTCTTTAGCTCTCATTCTGCCATGAAGTTTTTGTGGCTCCTTTGACGAATTTCCCTGTCGGTGAGTTTTCTGCCTTTGAGAATCTTCGCTTCTTCGAGCTTTATGTGTGATTTGCGTTATTAGGGTTTCTGTTTGTGCTTGATATCGATTCTGGGTGAGTTTAGGATTATTTAGTCCTGGGGTATTACCCCCTTTGTGTTTCGGATTGTAATCTCAAAATTTCGAGGTAATTCTTCTGATTAATCGAATTTTGAATCAATGCGTGAATTTAGGGTTCATCGACTTCATTTTTGGGTTTATTCCTGTAAAGGATTTTGCCTTTATTGTTTTTGATTAGTAGGTTCGGTTTCTGCCATTTTAGACAGCTTTAAATGAGCAAGATTATGTCTTTTGTAGCTATAACAAGTTCAAATGCAATCTAGCTGTATCTGTAAGCACTTTGAAGCTGAAGTCTGTTGTATATCCATGTTTTCGTTGAGACAGAGCTGAAAAGGTCAGGTTAAGTAGCATTGTATAGGGAGATTTTGCTGGAGCTATGCCGTTAGACGGTTGGGGTCAAAGATTCACCGGAGCAGCTTCTTCTGAATCCGGAGATTCTGCCTTGGATTTAGAGAGAAATCATCGCTGCAATCACTTGAATCTTCCATCATCTTCAAGTCCATCTCCTCTTCAGCCCTTTACGCCTAGCACTCAGCACACAGAGAGCAATGCCCCATACTTCTCGTGGCCTACTCTCAGCAGGCTAAACGATTCTGTAGAAGACCGAGCAAACTACTTCGGAAATCTACAGAAAGGGGTTTTACCTGAAATCGTTGGGAGATTACCATCAGGACAACAAGCCACCACCTTGCTTGAGCTCATGACCATTAGAGCATTCCATAGTAAAATTCTGCGCCGCTTCAGCCTTGGTACAGCAGTTGGCTTCCGGATTAGTCGTGGTGTTTTAACCAATATTCCAGCCATACTTGTCTTCGTTGCTAGGAAAGTCCATAAGCAGTGGCTAAATCCGATGCAGTGCCTTCCTTCAGCCCTTGAGGTGTCATATCTAGTATTCCATTCCATAATCTGCCATTGAAAATTTTAATGAAACATAACTTTGATATGATATGTGATGTATCCGTTTCATAAACAGGGTCCTGGAGGGGTATGGTGCGATGTAGATGTTGTGGAATTCCAGTATTACGGTGCTCCTGCTGCAACACCAAAGGAACAAGTTTACAATGAACTCGTAGATGGCTTGAGAGGAAGTGATCCCTACATTGGCTCTGGTTCTCAGGTACATCTTTTTTTTCTCCTTTATCTACAACCTTGACCTTAAACTGTTCATTTATTCGTTCAGATTTATCCCATCTTGTGTAGGTAGCCAGCCAAGAAACATATGGAACCTTGGGAGCTATAGTTAAAAGCAGAACAGGTAATCATCAGGTTGGTTTCCTTACTAATCGACATGTCGCAGTTGATTTGGATTATCCAAGCCAGAAAATGTTTCATCCTTTACCCCCAAGCCTTGGACCTGGTGTATACCTCGGTGCAGTTGAAAGAGCAACATCGTTTATCACAGATGACCAATGGTACGGCATATTCGCTGGCACAAATCCAGGTAATCCAGTCACACTTCATTGCTAAAATCTCTGTATAGATCAGGAACTAGCATATCTGGACAATAGAATTCATAATAACCTCATAAATTGTCCTTTCTCGTCCATTTCAATGCAGAAACATTCGTGAGAGCAGATGGTGCTTTTATTCCATTTGCGGAAGATTTCAATGTATGCAATGTAACCACTTTAATAAAGGGTATTGGTGAGATAGGAGATGTGCACGTTATAGACTTGCAATCCCCTATTGATAGTCTTATTGGGAGACAAGTTGTTAAAGTTGGAAGAAGCTCAGGATATACCACAGGAACCATTATGGCATATGCTTTGGAATACAATGACGAGAAAGGCATCTGTTTCCTCACGGATTTTCTAGTCATCGGTGAGAATCAGCAAACCTTTGACCTTGAAGGTGACAGTGGAAGCCTCATACTCTTAACTGGCTCTGAAGGACAGAAGCCACGACCAGTTGGGATCATTTGGGGTGGGACAGCTAACCGAGGAAGACTGAAACTAATAGCTGGACAAGAACCTGAAAACTGGACAAGTGGAGTCGATCTTGGTCGTCTTTTGGATCTCTTGGAGCTTGATCTCATCACTTCCAACGAAGGGCTTGAAGGTTTAGCGAACTCTGTTTTAAAGTTCTTAGCTTCTTTGCTTACCACTCTCCTGACACTAACATTCTCAAGTTCATATCTTCTTTTTGAATTTGCAGCAGCAGCCCGGGAGCAGAGGTACGCTTCAGCTACAGCCATTGATTCTACCGTTAGCCAGTCATCCCCGCCCGACCCGATTCCATCAGGAGATAAACCAGATGAAGGATATGAGCCATTTATTCCACCTGAATTTCACATAGAAGACTCTATAAAGCCAACACTCGATGTTGAGGAACATCAGTTCATTGCTCCTATACCGGTTAACGAGTCTACTTCTACTAGAAAAGAGCACGAAAAAAACGAATTGGAGGATCTTTTCTCTCTAAAGACTTGGTCCGATGAAGAGGTTAATGTATCGTTGCATCTAGGTGAGCCCAAACTAAAGAAACCAAAGTTGTAGCTGAAGCAGAGCCAAAGGAGCAAAGTTACTTACTTGAGTAAACCGGAAATTGATGATCCACATTTACCAGTTCCCGGTTAAAGTTCGGGTTTGATGGCAATTTAATCAAATCTCAATTTTTATGTCGTAATTGTGTATAGTATTATTGTATTAATATTCTTCACGGAAGAAAATAATGTTTTGGGTACCATTACCAAGGCCTGCTGCAAAATTGCGTAAGCTAAAGTTTGATCCAAATGTAAAGGTGATAACCGACATTAAACCGGATATGGATATTCGAATTTTTGGATTTTGACTTTATATTTGACTTCCGGTTTATAAAAAGTTAATTCAAAGGTAGAAAGATACGGTGATAATGTTGTCGGTCAACTTATTTTACAAAGCATAAATTTGTATAAAAATTCTATTAAATGCTTTTACTCTGCTAAGCTTTTTTTCACTTTACACTTTTTAACTTTCGAAATTGAGCTTTATAATAATAATAATAATTTAACAGCAATAATTGTTTTTATAATTCATGAATGAATCAATTTATCGTTAAAGAAATGAATAAATTTTTGACGAAAAATATGATTAGTTGAAAGAAATGAAGGTTTAAGTGGTAAAATAATAATGTTTTTAATGATTTGTAGGGTAATCTAATTCTAAAGGCACAAACAGTGGCACAAATCAAGCTCAAAAGTTTCAATTACACAAACACATCCCCTTTTAATTTAAAGATTTATATATAAAATCAAAGTTAATAACATAATATCCACCATATTCTTTGTCCATATAATATCTAAAGTTCATAACACATAACTCCATTTAACAAAAATATCCAAAGATTCACAATAATAGAATCAAAAACCAAAAAATGCATCACTTCCTCTTCTTCTTCTTGTTCTGTCTCTCACTCTCTCTCACGTCTAATGGACAAATCTTTGACGAAAGCAAGAACTACGAGGGCTCCTCCGATCTCGTTGATCTCCAATACCATTTGGGTCCAATCTTATCTTCACCAGCTACGAATCTTTATCTCATCTGGTACGGTAAATGGAACCCAACCCACCAGTCTACAATCCGAGACTTCCTCTACTCCATCTCTTCAACAGCACCGACTCAGTACCCATCTGTGACCGACTGGTGGAGAACAGTGAGACTATACAGAGACCAAACAGGAACCAACATCACTGAAACACTTATCTTGTCCGGAGAGTTTCACGACTCGAGATACTCCCATGGAGCTTATCTTACTCGCTTCTCTGTTCAGTCTATAATCAGAACTGCCGTGGCATCTAAGTTACCTCTTAACGCTCTCAACGGCGTCTATTTAGTCTTAACCTCCGACGATGTCGAAATGCAAGAGTTTTGCAGAGCAATATGTGGATTTCATTACTTTACTTTTCCCACCATTGTTGGTGCAACTGTACCATACATCTGGGTTGGTAATAGCCGGAAACAGTGTCCAGACATGTGTGCATATCCCTTTGCACGACCAACACCACCACCAGGAAGCAGATACGTAACTAGAGAGGTAATGAAACCACCAAACGGAGAAGCAGGAATCGATGGGATGATAAGTGTTATAGCTCATGAACTAGCTGAAGTGTCTACAAATCCGATGTTGAACGGTTGGTATGCAGGAGAAGACGCGACTGCACCTACAGAGATTGGTGACTTATGTTTGGGAGTGTATGGGTCAGGAGGAGGTGGAGGGTACATGGGAAGTGTATACAAGGATAGGTGGAGGAATGTGTATAATGTAAATGGAGTTAAGGGAAGAAAGTATCTGATTCAATGGGTTTGGGATCTTACTAAAGAGAGATGCTTCGGACCAAACGCAGTTAATTAAAGCAAATTAATAATGTACCTTTTAGACTTGATAAAGATCTCTCTCTTCACAAAAGCTTGAAGCTTGAAGTAACCTGTAAATGTGCAATGTTAATTCAAGAGAGAAAAACACCATGCTTTTCTTTGCCTTGTGAAGTCGAAAGAAATGATACTCTTTGCCTCTTTGGGTTGATTTAAGATCTTTAACTCTTTGCATTAGCTATATTTTAAGCTGTCCAGTTTCGCTTCAAAAGGTTTATGAACGAAACACACTTTGACATCAGTATAAGTCCGATAAGCACCAGAATGCAACCCTCGAAACTGATGTTCTTCCCCTTCATCTTCAAAAACAAAAAACTGAAAGACAAAACCTAAGAAGCAACCCACAACTTCAATCATCCTTTGCTTCTTTATCCTCAAAAGCACCCATGGTTTTGTCTTTCAGTGTTTCCAACTTCAATGGAGTTTTTATTGATCACCACGTCCACATAGAACATGGACGGG
Organism: Aethionema arabicum; assembly: GCA_000411095.1. Taxonomy (NCBI): domain Eukaryota; kingdom Viridiplantae; phylum Streptophyta; class Magnoliopsida; order Brassicales; family Brassicaceae; genus Aethionema; species Aethionema arabicum. Next base: position 203,343 of record KE152569.1, on the reverse strand, counting down.
AGCTTCACTCACTGACTGTGCGGCCGAGATATTTTCACTAGGACTATCATTGTTTTCTCTTTTCTTTTCCAGATCTTTTTCGATGAGAACTGGCCTCAACAGCTTCCTTTTCTGCTGCTTAGGAGCTGAGTGTTTGGGAATGTCTTTACACTCTTGAGTTGGATTATCACAACCTTTTCGTGCTGCACTACGCCGCTTAAAATCTATAAAAGGCACCTTATTAGCACTCTGTTCCATACTTTCCTCAAACGCCAACGGTTCATCTGGAGCAGCCTCAGTTAAAGGTCGTATCGAATCATTGTTTAGTAACTCGGTTGTAGGGATCTTTTCCTTTTTCTTTTTAGGCTTTCCAGCAGAATCATAAGCACTCATATTAGGTCTTTTTGGCTCCACCCAATGTTTGCGACAGTCGTTTAGAAATGCCATAACATCATCGACAGATTCACTGTCCAGAGAAGTATCCTCTACAGCATCACGTTCTTCAGAAGGCACAGCCAATCTACTAAAGACACTTCTTCTGGTTCTCTTTCTTTCAGGTTCACGATTAACACGATCTATATTTCGAGTCACCCTGCTGTTCGAATCAAAAGCATCATCTCCATATTCTTCCCGTCGTTGATATGCTTGAACTTCATTATTCATTCTCTTCTCAGGATGCATATCAACTCCATCCCCAGATGACGAGGGATAAGTAAAAGATGGGTAAATGCTGGCACATTGAACAACCCTATCGTTTGAGTAAGAAACATGACCTTTGGATTCTTCTTGGCGATGATATGTCGAAACTCTATCGTTAACTCTGTCATTTGGAGACAAATTGAATCCCTCCCTTGATGATGTAGGATAAGAAAAGGAACGGTACCTGCTGGGGCTAGAGTAAGACAGCCCTTCGGGTTCTAGAACAACCCTCTCGTTTAAGTAAGAAACATGACCTTCGGATTCTTCCTGGCGACGAGATGTTGAAACTCTATTGTTAACTCTGTCCTTTGGAGACAAACTATATCCCTCCCTTGATGATATAGGATAAGAAAAGGAATGGTACCGGCTGGGGCTAGAGTAAGACAGCATCTCAAAGTTACTCATGTTGTCAGTGGTCCCTGCAGAAGCAAAAATATCAGGAACTGAAGAAAGAAGGAACTGGTTACTTCTGCATTCAGTTTCAGATAGTCTTCTAGATACAGCTTCAGAACAAGCAACTCCAACATTGCACATGCCAGTCATGTTTTGGTAGTCAGGACGTTCAATAGGCATCGGAATATACTCCAATCCCAGACTACTGTTCCTGCTTCTGGTTGTACCATTATGGTCATCATGAAATGGTTGAACAGTCTCCGAAGGCAGGGTGTCACTGACATAAGCACCACGAGGGATAACGTTTTCTCTTAAAACATAATTCGAGTTGGCAATAAAGGAAGTTGAGTCCGTTGAATCAAAATTAGGTGTACGTCGCTCATGCCTAGAGCTTGTCATTGTTGCATCTCTCATGATCCTTGGGTCAAAAAGGTCAGAATTTCCTCTGTTAGTTTCATCTAGTGGTTCTCTAGGTACTGAACTTCGAACAAGAGCCCGTGGATCTGCCTCTTTGTTGAAGAGGTCGTTGTGGTTAGTAGATAGGTTAGCCTTGGCCCACGAACTTGGATAGCCAGTTGAGCCAGCCTGTGCAATACGATATTTTTCATGGTTGCCATGTTCTGACCAGCCAATCTCAGCATGTCTCTTGTTCTCTGAGACTCTTTGATCATTATCTAAAGAAAAGTCAGGGTAAATTGTTGAAGCATCTGTCCCAAAGCTACTATTTGTTCTAAAGTTATTTTCTACTCGATCCTTCGACCCAGGCATTTGGGGATCAACGATTCTCCTACAATCTCTAGATATGTCTCTACGGTACTCATCTCTTGTAGTTGTATATAACTCTTGGCCAATATCAGGTTCATCCCCAAAACCATAGTTTTCTTCTGTTGACCTACGACTATCAACAAAATGTCTGCTGTTAACATGAGGATCTCTTCTAGATGTTACTCGGAAGGCCATCTCATGGTCAATATCCCCATCCAGTTTTCCTGCACAATCATTACCGAAGCCACGACCACCAGTTGTGTTTCCCAAATCACTTTCAGGTTGTCTTGTGGGTTTTTCAGCTGCAGTTATTGTCAGTCGTGATCTCTTCACCTTCTTCAAGCTAAACAATGACAAAAGTCTTCGAACCTATATATCAAATTTCGCGAGAAAAGAGTGTCAGATCACAAGCAGAGATAAATGTACACACATGGAGACCCTAAAAGGCAAATTGGAGATACAGGAGAGAAGGAAGCATACCTGATCCTTGGAGAGCCCAAAATTGAACTTAGTTCCCGTATAGTAATTTTCACTAATAGCATCACGAAATTCATGTTCACGAAGAGGCCCACAATGCCACTTTTTAGTAAATTTGACCTAAGAAATAGGATCAGGATCAAGATTATCAGACATAAATTTAGTAAAAAATAAATCATATACTCCACCCTTAAGAAAATCAACAAAGAGGAATCAAAGAACAAAGGTAACACAAAAGACAATCTAAGTACCTGAGCGGGAAACTGTTTCCCAGAAGAGCGGAATGCATTAGGCTCAATATTCATGGCACCATCAGAGCATGCCTGAAATACACCATGTAGTTCTCTACTCTCAAATTCAAACAAAAATAATATCATTCCAGCTTTAATCTGTTTTACAAATTCAGCTTGCAAAAATGGCAAACCAAAAAGCCCTCGCCTAAGGCATTCCTTTCTGGTGGAACTATTTGACATGAAAATTGCACCATATTCTGGATATTCTCCACAAGCACCATCGAAATCCTCCGTAAGCTGCATCCTCCCACTTTTTGGCATACTGTTACAGAAAACTAAATAACAACAGGACTTCTTCTTTCCTCAATGTATCTAACCGAGAAGGTACAAGAACATCACCAGACTGTAGAGCCATGACAGCAGACTTATAAATACACAAAACATCAAATTTTGATTAAACAAACACAAAGCACACAAAGCTTAGAATGTAACAGTACAAAGATGATGCATAGTATGTCAGATGAATACACTAAAGATTGACAAGCTTATGCAAAATATTCATGAAAAACTCATCACCTCTAAAGTTATCTGAAAATAAATAAAGAAAAAGCAAATCCAATAATAACAACAGACGAAAAAAGCAGAAGAAAGTAAGCAACCCCACATTTTAAAATCAATAGCAATCACTCTAAGTCAGCAACAAGTAAGAGAATAAAACTAATACCCAAATCATAGTGACCCGACTGACTATTCACACAAAATCAAACGCTTACGTATCTCTCTGAAATCATATTCGCGGATAATCAAATAAAAAACGAATAATCATCATCACAACTAGAGTACATTCCAGAAAAAACAATGGCGGTAGAGAATCAACCTGGAAGAAACCAAATGAGTCCACCACACAACTTCGAGTTCCGTATTTTAAGTTTTCGCTACCACCAGAAACCAAATAGAAGCAAAATCCATTTCAAAAAAAAAACAGTAAGAAAAACAAAACAAAATCGAATTGAAATCAAAGTCAAATGAGACGAGAAGACGATTAGGGTTTTGTACGTTTTAGTATTACCGGAAGAGAAGAGCAGGAAATCGAGGCGGGTTTTGAGGAAACGAACGCAACGATAGAGAAAGTGGTTTTATTATCCGCATAAAGGTACAATATTGGTATCGTCTCTCTTCTCTTTGCCTATTTATATAGTAAATAACCATTTCATATTTCCTTTTATGCCCTCAATATATTTCCTTTTTTTTGCCCTCAATATATTTCCTTTTTTTTTTGCTTTTTTCCCACATATTTCCTTTTTGATAAAAAAAAAGATTAAAAAGAAAAGCAATTAAAATTCGGTTAGAGAAAATCTATTAATTCTCGTTTTAAACAAAAGATTTAGAGAAATCTTAAATACAAAAATAAAAAATTTTTGAAATCAAATTCAGATAATTTTAGAGGATTGATTTTGTTTTTATCTGATAACCGTTAGAAACACAAAGTTTTGTTTCTTTTCTTACACGTGTAAACATTTTTTTTAACGTCACACGTGTAAACAATTAGTATAGTATATTGAAATTTCTTAAACCCTTAATTCTGTTTAAAAAAACCATTTTTTCTTATAAAATATCGAAGATTTGTAAAAATACATTTTTTTTGGATGTATTTGCAAAAATACACAAATTTGTGTATTTTTTGCAAATTCTCTGTACCTTAACGGATACTCGCTCGAGACTTGTTGTTATCCTCGATGAACGTAATCATTTCTCTGAAGAACGGAGAAGAAAAACCCAGGAATCGATAAGACTATTCATCTTTCCAGTCATGTAACTATTCTCTCTCACTTCTTAAAGTTTCTCTTTTTCACATTTCTCACTCTCGTTTCTCAGTTAATGCCGCCTGAAATTATCTATCTCTGTAAAGCGAATTTGCTGCATCTTGTCTTATATATAATCAATGCTAGAGTCAAGTGGTTTGGGCAATTAGGTCTTTGTAAAGCTACATCTCAGCTCTAGTCGTTGCAATCTAATTGATCGTTTATGCGAATTTAGTTAATTTCCTTTGATTTTTTTGTTTTTCCTACTGGGTTCTTAGTAAATAAAGCTCTTAACTATTTCAGGAAACTGTGTTTTGATTGATAGGTTGGTAGCTGGAAGCACGTTGAATTGTTTTTTCATTGATTTGAGTGGCTTCAAGAAAGGTTTGGGTTTTACTGTGACAAATTTCACTGGTGGGATTGTAAAGAGCTGTAAAAAGGAAGGGTTTCTTATAGATGAACGTGGGAAATTAAGACGATTTAGCAGGAAGAAACTCTCGAGGAGACGATGTAAGAGCCTTTCTTATGAAGTTCTCGTAAAATTTGGAGATTAGCCTATGTTTTGAATGTTGATGACTGTTTGGTTTCACATACAGGTGGCTCTTTAAGGGGACGAGGATGGAAATATGGATCTGGGTTTGTTGATGGGATTTTTCCAGTTTTAAGTCCCATTGCTCAGAAGATTCTGAGCTTTATTCAAAAGGAAACTGATCCTGAAAAAGTCCGCGATGTACTTGGAACTCTTCCTTCTACACATGACTCATGGGATGATCTAATCAACGTTTCTGTGCAACTTCGATTAAACAAGAATTGGGATTCCATAATCTTGGTTAGCTCTCTTAGAAAACTTTGGTTTTATCTCCATTGTTCAACATCTTTGAGCTTAAAACTCAGTTGTTTACAGTCTATGTTTCCTGCAGTTGTTAACTGGCTATAGCTACAATGTTGGTCTTAGGTTTGTGAATGGATTTTAAGGAGGAGCTCCTTTCAGCCTGATGTAATCTGCTTCAATTTGCTTATAGATGCTTATGGACAGAAGTTTCGGTACAAGGAAGCAGAATCTCTCTATGTAGAACTTCTTGAATCTCGCTGTGTGCCTACAGAAGACACATACGCTCTTCTTATAAAGGCTTATTGTATTGCCGGGCTAAAGGAGAAAGCTGAAGCTGTTTTCATCGAGATGCAAAATCATAAGGTTTCTCCAAGTATGTCTTTGCATCTCCTATGCACTGATTTCAAACATTAGCTCGTTGTTTTCTTACACATTCTTAACATTTTCTGGTTTTGGGCTAACATTGTGTTTGTATAGGTGCTACTGTATACAATGCATATATTGATGGGTTAATGAAGAGGAGAGGAAACACTGAGGTAGCCATTGATGTTTTCCAGAGAATGAAGCGTGAACGTTGCAGACCAACCACTGAAACTTACAACTTGATGATAAATTTATACGGAAAGGTTTAGTCCAACTTTCTTTATTTGATATGATTACAGTTTCCGCATTTAGTGCTTTGGTGATATTGATCTATCAAATTCATGATACTGAGAAATTTACTGTTCATTTCATTGCTCTTTTTGCAGGCAAGTAAATCCTACATGTCTTGGAAATTATTTTGTGAGATGAGAAGTCATCAATGTAAACCAAACATTTGCACATATACTGCACTTGTAAATGCATTTGCTAGAGAAGGTCTTTGCGAAAAAGCCGAAGAAATATTTGAACAGCTTCAAGAAGATGGACTTGAACCTGATGTATATGTCTACAACGCTCTCATGGAATCATACAGGTAAACTGTTAACTTACCCTCTCATAAAGACAAGTCGTTAAGCCTAACGTCCTCAAAATCGCTTCAGTCGAGCAGGTTATCCTTATGGTGCTGCAGAGATATTCTCTCTAATGCAACATATGGGATGTGAACCAGACAGAGCTTCCTACAATATCATGGTCGATGCATACGGTAGAGCAGGTCTTCACACAGGTACTAAAGAAAAACAGTATATAACCGAGAAAGTTTAGCAAGAACAGGCACTAGTTACATGAACAAGATCTTGGTTAATTGTATTTCCTTTTCTCTTCTTTACTTTTCTGTGTTTGAACCAGATGCAGAAGCTGTGTTTGAAGCTATGAAGAGACTTGGCATAACACCAACAATGAAATCCCACATGCTGCTTCTATCTGCTTACTCAAAAGCCAGAAACGTATCAAAATGTGAAGCTATTGTAAAGGAAATGAGCGAGAACGGTGTAGAACCAGACACATTTGTCCTAAACAGTATGCTTAACTTATATGGCCGGTTAGGACAGTTCAGCAAAATGGAAGAGATCTTAACTGAGATGGAGACAGGAACTTGTACCGCAGATATCAGCACGTACAATGTTCTGATCAACGTCTATGGTAAAGCTGGATTCTTGGAGAAAATTGAAGAGCTTTTTAGTGAGCTCAAAGAGAAGAATCTTAGACCAGACGTTGTAACGTGGACTTCGAGGATTGGAGCTTATTCAAGGAAGAAACTTTATGTGAAATGTCTTGAGATTTTTGAGGAGATGATAGATTCAGGATGTGCACCAGATGGAGGAACAGCTAAGGTTCTGCTCTCGGCTTGTTCAAGTGAGGAACAAGTGGAACAGGTTACTGCAGTGATCAGGTCAATGCATAAAGATGTGACTTTGAGTTCTTTTGTTCCAAAACTAATGGCTAAAGCTGTAACTGTAAACTGAATATTAGTAATATATATTGAAAATTAAGTGTATAATATATGGTCTGATGTCATAGTCCATTATATTGCTCTGGTGGTAAGCAACGGTGGCCCACGACCACATTCAAAATAGACTAGTGGCTAGTAGGTGTCTTTTATTATATAAATATATACTAAGAGTTTTTCGTATATTTTTGGTATTAAACTTAGCTTTGATTAATATTTTAAGTTTTTTATTTGATGAAAGTTAAATGGTGATTTTTATATAATTTTTTTCTGTTTTTCTTTGTGATAAAATGTATATTTTTGTTTTAACAAAAGATAAAATGTATTTAAATTAAAATAATATATGAGAAAGTGTTATTTTAGTGATTGTTTATAAAGCAAAAAGGCAAATCTACCAACCCTGTTTTTGTTTAGAGGAATATAATAAGGCGTTGTTTGGTGAGTGCACTTTCTTCTCACTGTTGTGTATCGACTTTATTTACTCCAGCCGCCGAACGATTTCGTGAGATCCACGAGAAAAATGGCGTCTAGGATGTTGTGGGCTTCTAGGGTTGCTTCTCATCTCAGGATCTCCATTCGCCAACGAGCCTTTTCTTCCGGTAATGTTCATTTGCTAATTTCTTCTATGTATCGTCTCCGTCTCTGTGTCTGGTTTCTCTCTTCGGGATTGAGGATTATTCTGTGTTTTAATCTGCGATTCTTACTTTGAAATCATGTTTTCGTTTTTGTTGTTGTTGTTGTTTCTCTATATTTGATCGGCTTATAAGCGAAACAAGAGAGCGTTAATTATCATGTTTGAAATCCAATTTTTGTTGGATCGATTTGTTCCTATCGCTAGATAGTTTCTATATCTCGTTTTCGTATCAAATCGCAGACTTCATGGATGCTATGTTGATAGTGATAGAAACATGAAAGTAAAGACAGTGATTTTAACGTATATTTTGTAAAATCGATACACACTACTTCTGGGTGAGATTTTGAAATCTGTGCATATGAGTGAATGGTTTCGTTCTATAAAACTTGTGTTTTTGTTTCTCCCAAAATGGCTAACAGAGAAGAAAAAGCTTCAAGGATATTGTTTTGATTCTTTTGTTTGATTGTGGAATCTGTGCCATTCACACCTTACTGGATATTCTCTTTGTTCGTTTGTATCTTTAGTTGTTTTGAAGGATCTGAAATATGCGGATTCACATGAATGGGTGAAGATTGAGGGGAATAAAGCAACCATTGGTATAACTGATCATGCACAGGACCATTTAGGAGATGTAGTCTATGTGGAGTTACCTGATGTTGGACGTTCAGTGTCACAAGGTGAGAGTTTTGGAGCAGTTGAAAGTGTGAAAGCTACTAGTGATGTTAATTCCCCAGTCTCTGGTACGGTTCTTGAAATCAATAAAGAGCTAACTGAGTCCCCTGCACTGGTGAGTCCTCATTGACCATTTAATCATATAGTTTTACAATGTTGATGAGATCAAACTTTATTGAACCTTAACCAGAAGTATTTCATTTACATGATCTTGTCCAGAACCTTGGTTTAGTAGTCTCATTGTTTATGTTGCCTAACCATGGTTGCTTGCTTTACTTATCTCATTGTTTATGTTGCCTAACCATGGTTGCTTGCTTTACTAAATCATTCCTCGAGTGCAACTCCCTGGGCTAGAGAATTTAGTTCTCCAACACCTTTTCTGCTATCTATGTCTTCTTGATTCAAGAATTTAGTTCTCCAATACCTTTGCTTCTTCATTCGTTTAATTTATCTGATGGCAATTGTCTTAAACTTAAGAGAATCTTGATTCGCTTGTGATTGGTATACACTTGCTTCCTCATTTGTGATGATTCTTAATTCTTTATTTATTGGATTCAATTGCAGGTGAACTCGAGCCCTTATGAAGACGCATGGATGATAAAGGTGGAGCTGAGTGATGCAGGGGAGGTAAAGAAGCTAATGGATTCAGACAAGTATTCCAAGTTCTGTGAAGAAGAAGACAAACATTAAACTTTGTCGTTTGCAAAATCCTTTTCAAAGCAGCCATTGCAATACCATCGTTGCTTTCTCAGTAAAGTCTTGAGTCTTGAACGAAGACCAAATCTTGTACACTTTGGATCTGTGTTGATGGATGCATCAAGAAAACTCTCAAGAGCCCTCTTCATTCTCTTTTTTTTTTTTTAATTTATTTATGTTTGTTTTTCAATTGTGTTTGAATGGCAGGGAATAATAATAAACTTATGTGTTTTCAAAAAAAAAAAGAATTATTTACCCCCAAAAAATAAAGATAAAATAGTACAAAAAACATATATATAAAAAAAAAATTGGTTAGGGAAAAAAAATAAAAATAATACCGACTCGTGTCTTAACTCGTCCGAGTCGAGTCAAAAAAAAAGAAAACTCGTCCGGGTCATCTAATCTTTAAAACCCTTGGAAAAACCTCTCACGTTTGTTTTCAATAACCCGGGAGAGAGGAGATGTCCATCGTTTCACCGGCGACCATCTTTCCGGTGAGTTTCGAAACTTCTTCTCGTCAATCGTCCTGCTATCTTTTGTTTTCTAAGAACCTTTTTACTTAGAGTGTATTTTTTGTATGCCCTTGTAGATTAGTAGTGGTCAGGGGAAGAAACCTCAAGTGACGAGGAGGTTTTCGGTGGTCAGAGCAGGAGCGAAGAGGATATTATACGGAAAAGGTGGGAGAGAGGCGTTACAGGCTGGGATTGATAAGTTAGCTGATGCTGTTTCCGTTACTTTAGGGCCTAGAGGTGAGTGATTGATGCGAATTGATTATCTTAGAACATCGAAAGTAGAATTGAACTTCTTATACGAATCGGATGAAATAGAATTTCAATGGAATCGCATGACATTGACTAGTTGGGTGACTGGAGTATTTCATCTGCTCAGTTTTGACCTTGAAGTATGTGTGTGTTCATTCACTCTTTGTTAAATTTGAACATATCAAGGATTAAATCCAATAGAAGTAAACCATTTTGATTAGTGGTGATTGAAGATTGGAGTTAATTTACCAAGTAGTGATTCCTTTTCAGAACTGGATCATGAACTATCTTTTTGTTTAGGATCTCTAAGTGTTAAGAGCTGGTCTTGAACTGAGTTTTGGGTTGATTTCTAATGCGGGAATGATGCAGGGCGTAATGTAGTACTCGCTGAATCGGATACAATTAAAGTGATTAATGATGGCGTGACAATTGCCAAATCCATTGAGCTCCCTGACACAATTGAGAATGCTGGAGCAACACTAATCCAAGAGGTTACTCATGGTGGCTAAATGATTCTCTCCTCGCTACTTAATTGTTCAGAACTTAAATAGCTTGTGATATACTTAATATCCTGAATTTGCAAGTTCTTTGTTTGTAGGTTGCGATTAAAATGAACGATTCAGCAGGTGATGGCACAACCACTGCAATCATTTTAGCTAGAGAAATGATAAAATCTGGGTCTTTGGCAATTGCTTTTGGGGCTAATGCTGTTTCCGTGAAGAATGGAATGAACAAAACTGTTAAGGAATTGGTCAAGGTGTTGATGGAAAAAAGTTGTCCGGTAAAAGGGAAGGCTGATGTTAAAGGTTAGTAACTTACTATCATTGCTATATTTTGATCTACCTCTTACCTTAATTAGAAATAGTCAGAGGAATTCTTGTTTTGTGTAGCTGTGGCTTCAATATCTTCTGGCAACGATGAATTTGTGGGGGATTTGATTGCTGAAACTGTGGAAAAGATCGGCCCTGATGGCGTGATTTCCATCGAATCATCTTCCTCATCAGAAACCTCTGTTATAATCGAGGAAGGAATGAAGGTTAGTTTCATCCTGAGAAACTGATACTTTCTGCTAAAAAAGGGCATTATCACCATCTTATGTGCTTTAGGCTTCTGCAATTCATGAGGAACGTGTTTTTTTTTTACAGTTTGACAAGGGCTACATGTCCCCACATTTCATCACTAATCAGGAGAAATCAATAGTGGAGTTCGAAAAAGCTAAAATACTTGTGACGGATCAGAAAATTGCAACAGCCAAAGAATTAGTTCCTTTACTGGAGAAAACTTCTCAACTGAGTGTTCCACTCCTTATAATTGCAGAAGATATCTCCGCCGAAGTGCTTGAGACTCTAGTTGTAAATAAAAAACAAGGTCTGCTCAATGTTGCTGTCGTAAAATGCCCAGGAATGTTGGACGGAAAAAAAGCGTTGCTACAAGACATTGCACTCATGACAGGTATGTTGCTGAAGCTAAGCCAAAGATTCATGCCAGAAAAACTTATCTCACTGTGCATTATTTCTAGTGTTCTTCTTATAAACCTTAGGTTCCACGTAGATTTCGCAGCTAGTTATGTTGCCTAACATGATAATGATATAAACAGGTGGTGATTATATTTCCGGAGATTTAGGCATGAGTCTCATGGAGGCAACTTCAGATCAGCTGGGGATTGCTCGGAGAGTAACAATTACAGCTAACTCAACAACTATAGTCGCCGATCCTTCAACTAAACCGGAGATTCAAGCAAGAATTGCTCAGATGAAAAAGGATCTTGCTGAGACAGATAATGCTTATCTTTCACAGAAGATCTCAGAAAGAATCGCTAAGCTCACAGGAGGCGTAGCTGTAATCAAGGTCTGATTTACAATAACCCCTCTTTGTTTAAGCTTCAGTTCTTAAAGTTTCAATCTTTGTTCAAAACTCTTAAACTACTTAGCTTAATCCTGTTTCCTTCAGGTGGGAGGTCACACTGAAACTGAACTAGAGGACAGAAAACTTAGAATCGAAGATGCAAAAAACGCTACATTTGCAGCCATGAGAGAAGGTATAGTACCAGGTGGTGGTGCGTCATATATCCATCTTTTAGATGAGATTCCTAGTATCAAAAAGAATCTAATGGAAGATTCATACGAACAAATAGGTGCAGATATTATAGCAATGGTATGAAACTTAATAATGAAACTGGTTTCTCCTTTTCTAGTTCATAAAACCTCAAAAGCTAAACCACTTTTGTAGGCACTCACTGCACCTACAATGACTATAGCAACCAATGCTGGTGTTGATGGATCAGCAGTAGTCGCGAAAACGCGAGCGCTCGGATGGAGAAGCGGTTACAACGCAATGTCCGGAAGGTACGAAGATCTTCTAAACGCTGGAATCGCAGATCCTTGTCGTGTTACAAGATTCGCGTTACAAAACGCAGTTTCTGTTGCCGGAATTGTTCTCACCACTCAAGCAGTGCTAGTGGAGAAAATCAAGCAGCCAAAACCTGCCGTTCCTCAAGTTCCAGGCATACCCACATAAGAACCAGCACCAGAGCAAGAGGTACAGAAAACAGAACCTAAACTCTTTCGCATGATCTGTCTGAAATGAGTCTGATCATTGAATCTTTGCTTACAAAGTGGTGTTTGATTTTGTTGTCTTGATCTTAATTTTTGAAAAAGAAACAAAATCTGTGATGTGATCATTGCATATGTGTGCACAGTGGGCAAAAGATTTTGGAATGATTGGTGCTTATTGTGGAAGCTAAGCTTGTTAAGAAGATGTGCCTTGTAATACAAGATTGTTACATTTTTCAACCCTAATTATTATAATATATCGTACAGATAATTTGTATTTTTTATTATTGATTTTTAATCAATTCTTATTATTAGTATCATGTCTTCCACTAATATGCAATTTCCTCGCATAATTATTTAATATACTATATCATGTTCACATTTTGACAGGAACATAGAATTCATTTCATAAAATTTACAATTAAAAGCTCACAATTCTTTTTATTTTTATTTTTTTTATAATTATTAAGTATTTATTTGTATGGTTTGAACTTTTAGTGGAGTTCCCATTTTATTTATTAAATCAATTTTAAGTTTTTTTGTTTTGAACTCAAGCAATTTTAAGATTTTATGTTTATGTATAATTATTTATAAAATTAGTTAAAACTAATATACTGTAACTCTAGTATTATTTACCCGGCAACAAAATGCTTTGGCAGTACGAAACCGGACCGGTTTTGGAACAACGATAAATTCGCCACGATGGCGTCATTAGAAACGTCAGATACATTTAATTAATTGAATCATACAGTTTAACACACTAATTTTAAAATAATTAACGATAATTACACCTAAAAGCTGATTTTAGAGGTGATAATAAGTACAAGTGGTATTAGTTGCAATCTGAATATATCACTTATTATTTTATCCTTATTTTGTTATTTAAAACTTTGGAAATTTATTTTTCCAACCACCCAACCAGAGCGTTTTGTCTTTTTGTCTAACAGAAATCCATTTTTATATCATAATTAAATGTATAATAATACCATAAAAATAGTAACGCTAAATACTATTTATGTATATTTATATTTTGGCTCATATATATTATGGTCCAATGTCAACATTGTGAAATTTTATTTTGTTGGTAGAAATTAGATATCATTTTTTTGCTATAATGGGGAGCGGTTTAAATATATAACAGATATATTTATGTATCATTCATGGTAAAAACAATTAAAATGTCAACGTTATATCTTTTACACATATTTAAAATTAATATTAATTTTGATTTAATTATTTATAAATGTACGTTGAATTTTATAATCATATATAGATTTAATAAAGTTTAGGTTAAAGTTAAAAAAATATTTTACATAGATTTTGAAATGAAGGGATAAAAGTGTAAAAAAAGCATAAGTTAAATATGAAATATGAAAGATGAAAGAAATTGGAGTGAATTAGTTTGTCTTAAATGCGACCCCAAAATTAGCAATTTCTCTCTCTCGTCTCTCTGCTCACACTCCGATTCAGACCTCTCTTTCTTTCTCTCTCTCTCTTTCTCTTCTTCGTCTTCTTTAGTCTCCGGAGGTAGGTTGCCGGAACTCAGATCTGAAATCCTCAACGAAGCTGCGATCTTAGTTAGCCCGTCTTTGTACTTGACTCTCACCTTTGGAGCTTCTTAAGGTATGTTAATTCGTCACGAAACTCTTGCTTGACCTGGGTTTTATGTAGTTAATTGTTTCGTTGCTAAGAAAATGGGGAGCGAGATGTCAATTATCATTCATCGCTACTTTAATTCCTTCTTTTTCAAGATCGGATACTAAAGAGTTTCACTCTAGTTTTCCCGCATTTTCTCGGTGAGGTATTTCTGAGAATTACTGCGTTTTAAGTGAATTTCGCTCCCGGAATTTAGACGCAGGAAAGTTTCCCGATTAATTTTCAATTCTTTTCTTGGCCGTGTCACGAATTGAATTATGTTGTACGTGATTGCGCAAATGTGTTTCTGAACTAGAGCTTCCCTTATTGCAGAAACTCTCTTTTACTGGATAGATAAATAATGGCAAAATCTCGGCAATATTATTCTTCTCAAGACGAATCATTGTCCCCGACTTCTGTAAGATCAAGGGAATGGGAGGGTCCTTCCAGATGGACTGAGTACTTGGGGCCTGAAATGGCCGCATCAGTGTCTTCTAGAAGCACAAAGCACGTGAGTTCTGATGCACATGTTCAGGTTACTGGTGGTTCCACAAAGGCATTGAACATACAGTGGGTAGTTCAAATGATTGAGGTTGCGGAGGGTCTCATGGCCAAAATGTATAGACTAAATCAAATCTTGGAGTACTCAGATGCATCTGGTCATGTGTTCTCTGAAGCATTTTGGAAAGCTGGTGTTTTCCCTAACCATCCGAGGATATGCACATTGCTCTCAAAAAAGTTCCCTGAGCATTTCAGCAAATTGCAACTCGAACGTGTAAGTAATGAATATTCTTATAGTAGGCATAGTTTGTGATTGCTATGGCGACCATAAGAAGAAATGTGCAATATTTTTTGTAATGCAGATTGACAAGTTTTCACTGGATAGCATGCACGATGGTGCTGAGCTTCACTTGCAGAGTTTAGAGCCATGGATACAGGTACCATCAAACTATCTATGCAATATGCTGTTGGGTCTGTCTTCTGTTGTACTTAAACTTCTTTCTCAAGAATAGGGAAGCATCTTAGGAATCCTACATGCTACCTAGTCTTGCTTCTATGAGTTTGTTTTATTCGTTATGTTCCATCTCATCAAGGGGCAGCCTCTTATGTGTGTGCATCCATTTATGATATGCCTCATGTATGGTTTTAAATTTAAGCATAAAGTAGTGCTTAATTGTTAGCCCTTCGATCTTCATTACATATTCAGAATTTCACTACTGATGCCATCATTCTCCTTCTGTCACTTTTTTCCCCTTTCTTGAATCAGTTACTTCTCGACCTGATGGCATTCCGAGAGCAGGCACTACGGCTTATATTGGACCTAAGCAGCACTGTTATTACCTTGCTGGTGAGGGAAAGTTCTGCATTTGTGTGAAATATTATTTCTCTTGGTTGAAATTTGGAGCTATCCTTTTAAATCGTTTGGAACTAGACACGTTGGGTAGAGCTCATATAAACCTTCGGTACACATAGTCATTTCTAGTGAAAAAATATCTGCAGGGATAAGAATAAAATAATTAACTTTTCATGATTAACTTATAACTTAGTTCAGTTTTTTGCAGCCTCATCAGAACTCACTTATACTACATGCATTCATGGATCTCTTTTGTGCATTTGTCCGAGTCAATCTTTTTGCTGACAAGGTATGCTGAGTGCTTTTGTTTGCTCATTTGGATTGAATACCAGACTTGTCAGGTGAGGCATACGCTTATCCTATTTATTAATCTCTAAGAGTGTTTATTTTCTCAAAGTAGATTCCAAGAAAAATGTTGTTGCAAGTTTACAACCTTTTGCATGCGTTATCAAGAAATGATCGAGACTGCGACTTTTATCATCGGTAAGGATTCTCTTTTTCCTCCCACCATTTGTTTTCAGCTTGTATTTGTTCAATAGCCCAGTGCCCATTTACTTAACATTTTTTCATCTTGCATCCAGCTTGGTGCAATTCATAGACTCCTATGATCCCCCATTGAAAGGCTTACAAGAGGATTTGAATTTTGTCAGCCCAAGGATTGGAGAGGTTAATATTTCGACTAAGTTTGATTAGGTTATCATGTTTGTCAAATTTTGTTGGACTGTCAGAGTTAAGGTTGCACTTGTTATATTCACATTAAAAAAAATGAACTAGCCTAGTACATTCTAATACTTCTATTTAGACAGCGGCACTAACCACGCTACTCATTTTGTTAGGTTCTGGAGGCTGTTGGACCCAGTATTTTTCTATCTGCTGATACAAGAAAGTTAAGAAATGAGGGATTCTTAAGCCCATATCATCCGCGATACCCAGATATACTTACAAATTCTGCACATCCCATGGTATCTATGGACGACTAGAAAATATCAGAATAAAATATTAAAGATTCTCTGAGCTACTAAGATTCAGTATTATTTCCGGTACAACTTTTTTCTTAATGTATAGTACTAATAACTGCAATTTTTTTACACTCTTGTCTCCTGTAGAGAGCGCAAGACCTTGCAAATGTTACTTCGTACCGAGAATGGGTGCTTCTTGGATATCTTGTCTGTCCTGATGAGCTACTTCGTGTTACTAGCATTGATATCGCCTTGGTATGATCATTTTTTTTTTCCTTTTCTTCTCAATTGAGATCTTATTAAAGAATCCCTAATAATCCATTCCACGAGGATTGAATTTCCATTGGTATATCCTCCAAAATTGTATCTGTGCTTTTATTTGGACTTCTTTTTTATTTTAGGATTAATAGTTATAAGGTTTAAATATACAAGACAATAAGCTTCCTATCTATTTCAAGATTGTGTGTAATTTGTGGTTTTCTCTAATAGAATGTTTTACTTTCCTTTTGAGTTTCAGGTTGTGCTAAAGGAAAACTTAGTTGTCACTTTATTCCGTGATGTGGTGAGTTCACATCATTTTGTCTTCAGCAAAGAGTTTTGTATTAAATTTTGTTTGCTTCTGCATCAGCTTACCCTGTTAACTTAACCATGCAGTACATCCTGTTGCATGAGGACTACCAGTTATATGTTTTACCTCGTGTATTAGAATCAAAGAAGATGGCAAAGTCTGGCCGGACTAAACAAAAAGAAGCTGATCTAGAATATAGTGTAGCAAAGCAAGTTGAGAAAATGATCAGGTAATTCCAAACCTTGAGCAGCAGTTGGCTTTGTAAACCTCATATAATACTGGAGTATTATTGATCTTGTTTAAGTCTGTGAATCTGGTGAGATTATAATTTATTTTTGTTCTGGTTGCTGCTTTAGTGAGGTGCATGAGCAAGCCTTGCAATTATGTGACACCATACACCGAGAAAGGAGAATATTGCTAAAGCAGGAAATAGGAAGGATGGTTTTGTTTTTCACTGATCAACCAAGTTTGTTGGCTCCAAACATACAGGTAAACTTGATATTTCAGCGGAGTATCTTTTTAGGGGTAAATGTTAGTGTTTTTAGAAATTGTATTTTCTTGAAGCTAGTGATTTGGTGATATGGATACAATCTGTTTATTTCATAAGTTACGGGAGAGATCTCAATGTCATATCCAGTTTATACTCCTAAGAGTTCTATCCTCCCTGAACTTTCCTAATGATTAGTATGTTTACTTTTAATCTGTCAGATGGTCTTCTCTGCATTAGCTTTGGCCCAATCTGAGGTTCTATGGTATTTTCAACATGCTGGTATTGCATCATCAAGACCCAAAGCTGCCCGAGTGATTCCAGTTGATATAGTAAGTTGATTGCTTATGCTTTGAAGGCCTCTTATTTGTGTGAATTTGACTTACAATGAACTCAAATTTGGTGATCATTTCTAATTTGTATTTCTTTATTTCCTAGGATCCAAATGACCCAACTATTGGCTTCCTGCTCGATGGAATGGACCGCCTATGCTGTTTAGTGCGCAAGTACATAGCAGGTTCGCTACTTCGTGATATCACATCTCTGGACATTGGTAGTAACTAGTGGAGTTTAGAACATAGGTGTTGAGAATTGCAGCTCACTGAAATCATAAGAAGATCCGTTTGATCAGTATTGGTGCTCAAAATAAACTAGTCTTAATGCCGGTTGTTATTCGAAATGCAGCTGTTCGAGGTTATGCACTATCATACCTTTCTTCTTCCGCTGGAAGGATTCGTTACTTGATGGGCACTCCTGGAATTGTGGCTCTGGACCTTGATCCGACCTTGAAGGGCCTTTTCCAGCAGATTGTGCAACATCTTGAAAATATACCCAAACCGCAGGGAGAAAATGTTTCTGCAATCACATGTGATCTATCTGTAAGAAACTAGACTAGATCTACTATTTTTTAGTCAGAATATGCATACTTGGATTTACTTCCACAGTCAATAAACTATAGATAGTAGATTCACTCATGTCTCCTCCATATGATCTGACTTTGTTTTCAAATCATAATGGTAATCTGGTCCCGACCACCCAATCCATTTTTGTGATGCTCAGCGTACACCTCTTTTCTGCAGGAATTCCGGAAAGATTGGTTGTCCATTTTGATGATTGTGACTTCTTCTCGGTCATCAATAAACATCAGGCATTTGGAAAAAGCCACTGTCTCTACTGGAAAGGAAGGCTTGTTATCTGAAGGAAATGCTGCATATAACTGGTCAAGGTACCGTTCCCAACCTTAGATGATGGTTTACTGGTAATTATCGAGAACAGGGAAAGTAATAATCCGCAGAATTTCATGACTTCTCAATATAGATGTGTTGATGAGCTGGAGCCTCAATTATCAAAGCATGGAAATCTGAAGAAATTATATTTCTACCATCAACACCTCACAACTGTATACTTCCAGCTATTGTTCACTATCCACTATTATGCCGTGTCATCTTTTGCATAATCTGATATTTGACTGTTGTAAAAGGTTTTCAGAAATACAATGTTTGGCCCAGAGGGACGTCCTCAGCATTGCTGTGCATGGCTCAGTGTGGCTAGCAGTTTCCCGGAATGTGCTTCTCTTATAATTCCCGAGGAGGTAAATCCATATTTTAATCTGTCATTTATCGAGTAGTACATTACTGAATCATGAGACTCGTGTAGACATTCAAGTAGTGTTAAAATCACCCAGTGAGCATCTTATGACTGAAAATTACATGAAACAATGAAAGCGGTTGCACAATTGATTTTCCTTGGTTATTGTGTGTGCATACGTGCACTGGCAGATCCACTTGTTAATTGTTTGATATTTCAAGCGAATTCTAGATTTTGAATCCTTCTCTAGAATTTCAACCTTTTTGGTTAACAAAACATGAAATATATTTCTCTCTCTGGTGAACCATGAAAACTCATTGTTCATTATACCCATGTCTTTCTATTTTCTATGACACCACTATATTAAACGGAAATGTCCTCTTCAATTCTTTCTCCCATGCAGGTTACCAAATTTGGACGAGATGCCGTGCTATACGTTGAGTCGCTTATTGAATCAATCATGGGGGGACTGGAAGGACTAATAAATATTCTTGATTCAGAAGGAGGGTTTGGCGCTCTAGAGTCTCAGGTGATATATCCTATCCAAAGTCTATAGTATAACAAAAGCAATCTTCTAGTTGACTACTGTCTCCTAAATAATGATGGTTGAGCTTTCACAGCTTCTTCCGGAACAAGCTGCAGCGTATCTAAATAATGCATCAAGAATTTCTATTCCTTCAATGAAATCCCCTAGAGTTGTAGGTGGGTTTCCTTTGCCCGGCCATGAAAGTTATCCTGATAATAATAAGTCCATCAAGATGTGAGCGCTCAAACCTAGTCTTATGCTCCCTTTTTCGTTGAGAAACCAGTGTTCTTCGGTTACTGGTTTTGTTAAGTATCTCCTTCTGATGGCAGGTTGGAAGCTGCAATTCAAAGGTTGACTAATCTGTGCTCAATTCTGAACGACATGGAACCTATTTGTGTTCTAAACCACGTATTTGTGCTACGGGAGGTGAGCTTTCAGTCTAGATCTCAAGGATTATACTCTTCTATAGATACACGTGCATCTCCGTTTTAATCCTAACTTGGAAAGGCCGCATGCCTCTTTAGATTTTATGCTAAGTTTTTAGATTTTGACAATATCGTCCTGATGAATTCTCTCTCATTGTCGTTGGATACCTGCAGTACATGAGGGAATGCATACTAGGAAACTTCAAGAGAAGATTTCTTACTGCACTACAAATAGATAATGATCTTCAACGACCTTCTATTTTGGAGTCCCTTATCAGGCGACATATGAGCATAGTCCATTTGGCAGAGCAACACATTAGCATGGACCTAACCCAAGGCATCCGGGAGATTTTACTCACAGAAGCTTTTTCGGGTCCCGTTTTTTCTTTGCATGTATTCGAAAAACCTGCCGAACAGCAACAAAATACTGGATCTGCAATTGAAGTTGTTTGCAACTGGTACATGGACAATATCATCAAGGACGTGTCTGGTGCAGGAATCCTCTTTGCTCCTAGGCACAAATACTTCAAAAGCACTAGACCAGTTGGAGGGTATTTTGCAGAATCGGTCACTGACCTCAAGGAATTACAAGCATTTGTTCGTATATTTGGTGGCTATGGAGTTGACCGACTGGATAGGATGATGAAAGTACACACTGCTGCCCTGGTAAATTGTATAGACACATCTCTGAGGTCAAACCGGGAATTGATCGAAGCAGCTGCTGCAAGTATGCACTCTGGTGACAGAGTGGAGAGAGATGCATCTATTCGGCAGATCGTGGATTTAGATACCGTGATTGGATTCTGTATCGAAGCTGGTCAAGCATTGGCTTTTGATGACCTCCTAGCGGAAGCCTCTGGAGCTGTTCTTGAAGACAATGCATCCTTGATACACTCGATGATCTCTGGCATTGTTGAACACATCCCTGAAGAAATACCTGAAAAGAAGGAAGTCAGAAGAATCAAAGGTGTAGCAAACGGCATTGGTGTAGCTGGAGATCACGACTCTGAATGGGTTAGATTAATCCTCGAAGAGGTAGGAGGTGCAAATGACAACTCATGGAGTTTATTACCTTACTTTTTCGCCTCATTCATGACCTCCAACGCCTGGAACACTACCGGTTTCAACATCGAAACTGGAGGATTCGGCAACAACATCCATTGCTTAGCGCGGTGAGTAATCTATCATTGTTCCTCAAATATAAGTATATAACCATTTGATTTATCCAACCACGTTACTGAAATTTTTCTCATGGTCTATACAGTTGTATCAGCGCTGTCATCGGAGGAAGTGAACACGTGAGGCTGCAGCGCGAATACCAGCAGCACCAGTCCCTCTCCAATGGTCACTCTGGTGAAAATCTAGACTCGGAGTTTCATCCTCGTGTAACCGCTGAAGCAAGCATCAAATCCTCAATGCTACTCTTTGTAAAATTCGCTGCTTCAATCATCTTAGATTCCTGGAGCGAAGCCAACAGGTAAAGCTTTCCCCACTTCTTCACCTTACAAAAACACTTGCAAACATTCTTCTTACATAACCAAAAATCATCTTTTCTTCTTCTGCAGATCTCATCTCGTGGCCAAGATCATCTTCCTCGACCAACTCTGTGAAATCTCACCTTACCTCCCACGAAGCTCCCTTGAATCACACGTTCCTTACACCATCCTCCGCTCCATCTACAGTCAATACTACTCCAATACACCATCCACTCCACTATCTATACCCACTGCATCCCCACACCATTCCCCGTCCGTGTCCCTCATCCACGCATCTCCCTCCNCTCCATGAAAAAACCACACGGAGAAGCCACCACTCCGCAGCGTGGTAGCGGTAGTGGTAGCAGTGCAGCCGCAGACTCAGGTTACTTCAAAGGCTCATCATCTTCACTTAATGAATCAGAGAACGGGAACTCAAGAAGCAATGAAAACAATAACAAGCAACGAGGTAGTTCACGTCGGTCTGGACCGTTGGATTACAGCTCGAGTCATAAAGTGAGGTTTCCAGAAGGAGGATCAGGAACAAACAGCACAGGTCCTAGTCCATTGCCGAGGTTTGCTGTTTCAAGATCTGGTCCTATCTCTTATAAACAGCATCACTAAAGAAGAGACAGCTAAGGTTTTTGATTTCTTTCCAAAACAAACAATTATGTAGAAAGATTTAGATTTGTAGCTCCCAAATTCCGTTTTATGCATTTTTTTTCTTCTTCGTAATATTGTATTTTGTATGTCTTACATATTTTGTGTTAACAACATTTCTTACGTGTATTAATAAAATATTTAAACTGTTTAATTCCACACAAACTTAAATTTAAGAACAAACCTTAGATTCTGATTTTCATTTTTTGAAATAGATAAATAGTTTATTAACATTAATTTTTAACTTTAAAAATTAATATTAAATTTAAGAAAGTTTAGAGAAATTATTTATCAAATTTTGTTAACATGATTTAAAAACAATATATACATAATTTGTTTTTCTCCTTTAGATATCGCATTATAATATACTAAATCGATATCTTGTTTACACATTTATCTAAATTTAATGAAAAAAAGTATATCGAGATTTAATTTAAAAAATGTTATATCAATATTTCTATTTGTTTTACATGTTTATTTAAATTTGAATCCGTATATGGATATCTCTATTTGTTTCACATATTTATCTAAATTTTAAAAAAAATTATGGACTAAAGTTATAATTTATTTATAAGTATATAATAAAATATACTACTTTATAAATATAATATTTTTTAAAAAATATTAGATATATAATGATTACTTCCATTTTTTTTCAAACAAATCTTATCACCTATTAAATATTTTCTCACAGACAATTATAATAACAAAGAAAACAACTCAATACATGTCATCAACAACCACATTTGTAATTATACATTGTTCAATTATATTGTACGAATTTTGCACAAATAATATATACAAAATACACAAAAAATTAATAGATATTATAGATATATTTTACAAATCACGAGTTACTCCGTATTAATTTAATAGATATTTGGCAAAAAAAAAAAATCAGAGTTTTCAGAAAGAAAAAAAAATTGGGCGTCACGCTATAAACAACTGTCAACCGTAAGTGTTATTTTCATCAACTTCCTCTTTGTCTTCTCTAAAACTGTAAGTCAACCATTTCTATTTCTATAAACCGATTTTGTTTGTGGTTTGATTAGTGTTTATAATAAATTGAATGTGTTGTTGTGTGCAGAATATTTGTTGGACATCATCTCAAATAACAAATAAGTTTTCTAATAACATATTTGGATGTATTTTGATTATTAACTTAATATTTATTAATTAATTTAATTAATTAGTTTAATATTTATTAATTAATTTAATATTTATATTTAACTTTTTTTTTTGTCAACAATATTTATATTTAACTTAATATTTATTTTTTAACTTAATACTTATTATTTAACTTAATATTTACTAATTAATTTAATATTTATTAATTAACTTAATATTTATTATTAATTTAATATTTATTTATTAACATAATATTTACTAATTAACTTAATATTATTTTTCCACTAATTTAATATTATTATTTCACTCAATATTTATTTTTAACTTAAAATTTATTAATTAACTTAATATTTTTTTTTCGTCACTTAATATTTATTTTAAAAATAAATTTTAAAGATTTATGGGTTTTTAAAAAAAATTAAAAGTTTAGTTATATTTTTGTAAGAAATGTAAAAATTGCATGAGTTTTTAATTTTGTGAAATTAGATAATGAGATTTTTTTTGTCAATATGTCCGTAAGTTGTTATTACTTTTTTTTTAGCAATAAACCCCAAATATGTAGAAAGATTAGATATGTAGCCCTCAACCCCCTTTTATGTAAATGTTTTTTTAATGTAAAGATTTGTACCGTTTAAATATAATTAAATGTTTTTAAATATTTCTTACGTGTATTAATAAAATATTTATACCGTTTAATTCCAAGTAAGTTGATATTTTTATAATTTTATAATTATACTTTAAACATCTAAAAATAGTAAATTATAATTAAAAAAAATTACGTGTAAATGTGTATTTGTGTTCCTAACTTACTAAAAACATTACGTGTAAACAGGTTACCAAAAAAAAAACTTACTAAACTAAATAAACGAATTTAGAAAATAATTTATCTCTAACCAAAAATAATAAAATTAAAAATAAAATAATTTACACCAAATCGAACCAGCGACCGTCGTTTGAGGGAAGCTAAATTACAACACTTTCTTCCGCTTGCAAAAACCTTTCAATCTTCAGCTCCGTTTCATTCTTCTTCCCATGGCGCGTAAATCTTCCCTTCTCAAACGAGCAGCCATCGCCGTTGTCTCTGTTTTCGCCATTTATGTTATTCTCAACGCTTCCGTCAGTCGTTCTCTTCCTTCTTCTTCCGATTTCCCTCGCCAGCTTATCCGCGAAGAAGATGATGTGGAACCTTCTCAAATTAAACCTAGGGTTAAGATTTACATGTACGATCTCCCTCTGAGATTCACTTACGGTATCATCGAGCACCACTCCATCGTTCGTGGCGGAATCAAGAAGCCTGTTGATGACGTCACTACCCTCAAGTATCCTGGGCATCAGCATATGCACGAGTGGTATCTCTTCTCGGATCTGAATCGACCCGAGGTGGATCGAGTCGGGTCTCCGATTGCCCGTGTCATGGATCCGGCTGATGCTGATCTGTTCTACGTCCCGGTGTTCTCTTCACTTAGCCTCATCGTGAATGCGGGTCGTCCTGTCGAACCCGGATCCGGTTACAGCGATGAGGAGATGCAGGAGAGCTTGATGGAATGGCTTGAGGATCAAGAATGGTGGAGGATGAACGAGGGGCGAAATCACGTCATACCTGCCGGAGATCCCAATGCGTTGTATCGGATTTTGGACCGAGTCAAGAATTCGGTTCTCCTTGTGGCGGATTTCGGCCGGCTCAGGCCTGACCAAGGATCATTGGTTAAGGACGTGGTAATACCTTACTCTCATAGGGTTAATCAATTCAATGGAGAAATCGGAGTGGATGCTCGCAACACCTTACTCTTCTTCATGGGAAATCGATTTCGCAAAGATGTAAGTTCAGTTTTACCTAGCTCCTTTCTAGCGTTAACTGGTGAATCAGTAGAGCTCGAGATGATTGTTTCATTCCATTTCAATAGCTCTCTTAGGTTTTAGTGTCTCTTAAGAGATTTTGCAACGAAATTCCGCATGATCTAAGAGGAAATCATGAACGAATAACGATTTAACAAAATCTGGAAACTTGAAGGCCTTAGCAGACTATAAGTTCAATTGAAGCACGAATGTGTAGCTTTTTCCTATGATCCATGGGAGCTTCTGCTACAAAACTCAATGTTGACAAAATCTTCTAAAGATTTGTGATCTAAGCGTCTCCTCAAAATCCATGTAATTTTAATAAGCATAGTGTTTCTCGTTAGCATACGATTCTTGCTTTTTTTATCTCTGGTAAAAGCTGTTGCTAAGATAGGTTTTTCGCCTTGGTGGTTCCTAACCAGATCAAGTTGTTTTCTTGAAATGCTTTTTTCTTCTATTAACATCTCCTTTTGATTGTTTCTTTGTGTGTATCTTCAGGGTGGAAAAGTTCGTGATTTGCTTTTTCAAGTTCTTGAAAAAGAAGACCATGTAATAATCAAACACGGAACTCAATCGAGAGAGAACAGACGAGCTGCTACAAAAGGAATGCATACTTCAAAATTCTGTCTAAATCCTGCTGGTGACACTCCATCTGCTTGCAGACTCTTTGACTCTATAGTCAGTCTCTGTGTACCAGTGATTATAAGCGAGAGCATCGAATTACCTTTCGAAGATGTCATAGATTACAGAAAATTCTCCATTTTTGTTGACGCCAATGTAGCTCTGCATCCTGGATTTCTAGTTAAAATGCTAAAGAAGATCAAAAAAGAGAAGATCATAGAGTATCAAAAAGAGATGAAATCAGTAACTCCTTCTTAATCCAACCTCTACCTCTCTCAATTTGATTCATTTATACAAATTTTTGCCATTTTTAAACCCAAATTGTTCCACAGGTGAGACGATATTTTGACTATGGAAACCCAAATGGAGCAGTGAATGAAATTTGGCGTCAAGTTTCACAGAAGCTACCACTCATCAAGCTAATGAGTAACCGTGACAAAAGGCTTGTCTTAAGAAACTCAACAGAACCAAACTGCTCATGTTTATGTACAAACCAAACTGGTCTCATCACTTCCATGAGAAAGTGAACTATTTAATTAAGGTAGATATGTCAGGTAATCACACAGATTCTTAGGAAATATATTTAAGATTCTTCTTCTTCTTGTAGATTCCATAAATCCTTCTTTTTTTTCATTTTTGATAGTGTCACAGTTTATACGGACAAAGAACTAAAGCTTTTACTCTGTACTTTGTACATCTTTGATCATATAGGTTTTGGTTTTTTTGAGATAATTTATCATTACACACTGTTTTGTAAATTTAACAGCTTTAAAGCAAGCGTTGGTCAATGTTGTTGATTAGCAACAACAGGAATGGTTTGTTTTTGAGCATGACCGGAAACAGTGTAAAGAAATTTGGGTAAAAGCTGTCTAAACATTATTTGATTGATAAAAGTAAAAAGTTATTGATTTGAACTTCTAACCAACAACAAAAAAGCTGCACTTTGAGCTGTTTATTTACTTTTGAAATCTAAAATCAAAATAATTCAAAAATATTAATCAATATGTTATTTTATTACTATGCTGAACACAAAATAAATATAAGAATTGTTTATATTTTATGGAAATTGCAAATTTTGTGAATTTAAAAGTGAATTTTAAATAGAAAAAAACAATGAATTGATTAAAAATTTAGGGGATACGTATGTGAGATGTGAATACATACAATACAGGATAAGATATATGTATAGAAATATACGTATAAATGTTGAATTGTAGATATATCCCCGACATTTATTGGTGGCACATGTGTCACCTACTACCATTAAAATAACGCCACGTGTTACAAATCTCCGAAGTGATATTCAA
The DNA here is from genome assembly GCA_000411095.1 of Aethionema arabicum. Taxonomy (NCBI): domain Eukaryota; kingdom Viridiplantae; phylum Streptophyta; class Magnoliopsida; order Brassicales; family Brassicaceae; genus Aethionema; species Aethionema arabicum. The sequence continues at coordinate 176,410 of KE152569.1, read as the reverse complement.
TCTTCTTCATCCCATACCATGTATGATGTCATGTTGTATTGTATCACTATCACACACGAAGACAAAAGTCATTGTAGCTATACGAAAACGAAAACACGTACGAATAAATACATACACCATGTCATTTTTATATACTAAAAAATAATCATTCTCTTATTTCTTTCTCTCTATATATATATTTAAAACTTCAAATTATTATGTCTATTTTTTATTATTACAATTCAGTATTGTTTCTTTTCCTAATATGGACCAAACATGTTTATATAGATAACGTTTGTACATATGTGATAATTTGTTTAAAATTATTTGGTTCATAAAAAAGGCACGAGAAGCTCCAAATGTTGAAACCCTCTGTGTAGATAAGAGAGTATTAGGATTTAAATAAATAATTTAAGGATTTAATAATTTAATAATTAATTTATTGCTGCCCAAAACGGTAAGTGGTGCTGGTGACATGGTTTTCCTAAAATGGATATATTACTTTTAATTATCCGGTCAATGTTTTATACGTTAGCTTTTTCTAAAGTCAATGCGATCTTTTTATATATGTATAAAAAAAAATACATCTAAATCAAATAGTGTAATTTAATGATATAAATTTTGTTAGCTTTTTCTAAAGTCAATGCGATCTTTTTATATATGTATACAAAAAAATACATCTAAATCCAATAGTGTAATTTAATGGTATAATTTTTTTTTATCAATTTAGTGGTTTATTAAATTCATCAAATAGTGTAATTTAATGGTATAAAGTTTATTAATTACAAACATTGAATTAGTAAGGTATTGGAAAAAAGTCTTGTAGATCTAAAAATTATATAAAGCATTAGCAAATAAAAAATACAAGTGGATAAATATATTTGAAAATGAGATCGAGATGTGTCCACTGTGACACTATCTATAAAGTTATAGAAGAGGGAATGATTCCAAAGTTTAATACTTTGATTAATTTGTCCTTTCTTATTTAATTAAATTGTTTTTATTAAATAATTGTCCTTTAATATATTCTTTCACGGACTATTAAGGTCCACGTTTTAACAAATTCCAATTTTTAGTTGATGGATTTCGACGACCGTTACATTACAATATTTTATATTATTATTAATATTTTTTTGTTGTTGTGAGCATTAATTGATTTAGGATATACAATCTAATAAGTAACGTGACCAAAAAAAAATCTGATAAATTATATTTAATAAATTTATTCTATTGAGCATTTGAACTTATATAGTATATATATATATACACTAATATACACATCGGAATAGGAAACAAAAAAAAACTAGTAAAACGGAAAAACAAAGTTTTGTGTAATTTTATAAAGACAAAGTCTAACGTATGTACTTTTCTTAAATAAACAATTCGAATATGTACTTTTCTTAAATAAACAGTATACTTAAAAAAAATAGTTTCAATCTGAGTGAATTAAAATAAATAAAAAAATAATATCGATAATTCCAATAAATATTAAACTGTGAATTCCACGTTCACTGTCAGAAATCAGAATCATTTTCGTATCTTCTCTCTTTCTCTCTCTACAAAAGAAGAGAGACGCAGCTCTCTCTTTCTCTCTCTTTCTCCTCTTTCTTCATCATCATCTTCGTGTCAGCTTCTTCAATATTCAAAAAAATTTCGACGGTTATTTTTTTTTTTTGTTGTTAATTCAATGGTTCTGTTTCTAAGTGGACCCACGAGAGCAAATGCTTCTTAATATGAAAATTTATGTTCTTTTTAAAGAGAGAACTTTTCAGGTGTTCGTAATCAATCTCACTTGGGTTTATCCTCCCATTCAAATTATCTCAACAATTTCTTTTCTTCTTCAATTTTTTTTGTTAATTTCTCGATTATCTGTTCATCAATTCCAGAATTTTACAGTTTTTCCTCAATTTCGCTGTAAATTTATAGTTTGAAATTTACCCATTTTTGGTACCATTAAAGCAGCTTCCTTGAGTTTTCCTCTTAATTGCAATTAACCCTTTTGGGAAATTTACCATTTTTTATACTTTAGCTTAGTGATCGATTCGGATCACACTTCGATTTCACGCGAAATCACATAATTCTTTGGAAACTGGAGAGACATTTCGAATTTATTTGCTTGGTTGTGAAGATCTGGGTTTGAAGGGTTTAGAGATTTTAGGATTCTAGGTTAAAATCGGAGCTTTAGGAAAAATGGCGGCTAGGGTAGAAGCAACATCATTAGGCGGAGAAATTGATGAAGAGAATGACGAAAGAGTTAGCATGTGGGAATTAGACCAAAAGCTTGATCAATCCATGGATGAAGAAGCTGGTCGTCTTAGAAACATGTACAGAGAAAAGGTATCACAATTTCTTCAATTTCTTCATCCAAAATCTGATTATCTAATGGAGAATTCTTCTCTTTTTGCAGAAATTTTCAGCTGTTTTGATTTTGAAGCTTGCATTTCAAAGTCTTGGTGTTGTTTATGGTGATTTAGGAACTTCTCCCTTATATGTTTTCTACAATACATTTCCTAGAGGAATTCAAGATCCTGAAGATATAATCGGAGCTTTATCTCTCATTATATATTCCCTCACAATTATCCCTCTCCTTAAATACGTTTTCGTTGTTTGTAAAGCTAATGATAATGGTCAAGGTAAAAATCAAGAAAAAGCTTCATCTAACAATGGCGTATTACTGTGTTTCTGACTTGGTGTTTTGTAGGTGGAACATTTGCTTTGTATTCATTACTTTGTAGACATGCCAAAGTAAAAACAATTCGAAACCAGCATCGTACTGATGAAGAGCTTACTACTTACAGCTGCTCTACATTTCAAGAACATTCCTTTGCAGCTAAAACTAAACGCTGGCTAGAGAATCGAACATCAAGAAAGAATGCACTTCTTATTCTTGTTCTTGTTGGTACTTGTATGGTCATTGGTGATGGAATTCTTACTCCTGCCATTTCAGGTATGCTTTTGAATCCTACTTGAGCTCGTTTTAAAGCCTGAGCAATCTTCTGCATACCATTTAAAAACTCGGTTTCGTGTTAGTTATAAATCTTCTTTTGCAGTTCTTTCAGCTGCAGGTGGGCTAAGGGTAAACCTTCCTCACATAAGCAATGGTATTGTTATTGATAATTTGCATTCAAAAGTCCTGATTCAACGATTTCGATACTAATCCTTAGCTTGTGGTTAATGGTTATGACAGGAGTTGTTGTTCTTGTTGCTGTTGTGATATTAGTAAGTTTGTTTAGTGTACAACACTATGGAACAGACAAAGTTGGATGGCTTTTCGCGCCGATTGTCTTTCTCTGGTTTCTCTTTATTGCAAGTATTGGTATGTACAATATCTGGAAACATGATACTAGTGTATTACGAGCTTTTTCCCCGGTTTATATATATCGGTATTTTCGAAGAGGAGGTCAGGAACGTTGGTCTTCTCTTGGTGGCATTATGCTTAGTATAACAGGTAGAAGAAAAACCGGTCTGTTCTGCTTCTAGAACTGTCGTTTATCTTCGGTTTAATTCAATCTTTTTTCTTGATATTGTTAGGAATTGAGGCACTTTTCGCTGATCTATCACATTTTCCAGTCTCAGCTGTGCAAGTTGCTTTTACTGTAATCGTGTTTCCGTGCTTGCTTTTGGCTTATAGCGGTCAAGCTGCGTACATTAGGAGGCATCCAGACCATGTAGCTGATGCGTTTTACCGCTCCATTCCAGGTTTTTCTTCGAATCTTCGGTTTAAAATCCATGAGGGATGAGATTGTTTTTTCTGATCTCTATCTTGTTCTTGTAGGAAATGTGTATTGGCCAATGTTTATTATTGCAACTGCTGCAGCTATAGTAGCAAGCCAAGCTACGATATCCGCGACGTTTTCTTTGATCAAGCAAGCTTTAGCTCACGGTTGTTTTCCTAGAGTTAAAGTTGTGCATACTTCCCGGAAATTCCTCGGTCAGATTTATGTACCGGACATTAACTGGATCCTCATGATCCTTTGCATAGCTGTAACTGCTGGATTCAAGAATCAGAGTCAAATAGGAAACGCTTATGGAACTGCGGTGGTAATAGTTATGCTTGTGACTACATTGCTTATGGTATTGATCATGATCCTTGTTTGGCGATGCCATTGGGTTCTAGTTCTCATATTTACCGTTCTGTCCCTCGTCGTTGAATGCACTTACTTCTCAGCTATGCTTTTCAAGATTGATCAAGGAGGTTGGGTCCCTCTCGTTATCGCTGCAGCTTTTCTCCTTATTATGTCTGTTTGGCATTACGGAACACTTAAAAGGTACGAGTTTGAGATGCATAGTAGAGTTTCCATGGCTTGGATCCTTGGACTCGGTCCTAGTCTTGGTCTTGTTCGAGTTCCCGGTGTTGGACTTGTGTACACTGAGTTAGCTAATGGTGTCCCTCACATTTTCTCTCATTTTATTACCAATTTACCTGCTATTCATTCCGTTGTGGTCTTCGTTTGCGTCAAGTATCTACCGGTTTATACCGTCCCTGAGGAAGAACGGTTTCTTGTCAAAAGAATCGGCCCGAAAAACTTCCATATGTTCCGCTGCGTCGTGAGGTAACCGTTTAGAACATCTCTAACCCACACCTCAAAACTTTATTTTTGACGTTTTTTTGTTTCCAATAGCCATCCTAAAACCTTATTTTTTGCGGTAAATAGTGAAACCTCAAATTTGAAGGTTTATTATATAGAACCTCAAAAATATTTTACTTTTCAGTTTTACCGTTGAAGCAAAACACTGCAAAACACTATAAAACTTCAAATTTGAGGATTAATAAACCTCAAATTTGATATTCTCTTATGCTCTTCTCTTTAACCTTTAGATTCTCAAAGTTGAAGATTTTTATGAACAGATATGGATACAGAGACTTACACAAGAAAGACGACGACTTTGAAAAACGTCTCTTCGAGAGCTTATTCTTGTTTATCCATCTTGAATCAATGATGGAAGGTTGCTCAGATTCCGATGAATACAGTCTTTACAGTAACCAGCAGCCTCATAAAGAAGGAGACAACGAACTCAGCGAAACATTCGAATCGATAACAAGTGCGAAAGAACAGTTGAGTCATATGAGTGGAGAAGTAGACGAAAGAGAGTTCATAAAAGAAAGCCGTGAAGCAGGAGTGGTGCATATAATGGGGAACACAGTGATCAGAGCAAGAAGAGAAGCAAGACTTTACAAGAAGATAGCCATTGATTATATATATGCGTTTCTTAGGAAGATTTGTAGGGAACATAGTGTTATCTTCAATGTTCCTCAAGAAACTCTTTTGAATGTTGGCCAGATTTTCTATGTCTAGATCATATATATGCATATGTTTATGTAGTGTATAGTTTATAGTCTAGTTAATAAAAAAAATTGGATTATATATATTTTTTAATTTTTTGGTTTATTATTTAATTTTTTTTATGAGTTTTTGTGTGTGTTATTATAAAATTAATTTATTGACACCAAATAATGTTGTTGATTTGATGGAATTACATTACAGTAACTTTTTTATATAGTTTACGAATATATCTATTTATTAACACCAAATAATATTATAAGAAAAAGCCATCAATTAATGTTACTGACTACTTATGTATTAAATCACTACACATAGTTTGCTTTTTTTCCCAACCACTTTTATAATTTTAGTAAATAATTATTTGTTATAATTTTTAGCACATGTGCACTTTTAATATTTATCATTTATATCAAAATATTCCCCACATATTTATTTCCTTACATATCCTTTTTTTCCATTTAACTTTACTTTTCTTAAAGCTATAAAACAAAAATAAAATATTTTCATTTTTTTAATTTAGAATTTTGCAAGTTTCTGTTTTCATTTAATTTTCTCTATTTATACACTAGACTTAGACATTAATAATCCTTTGATAAAAGTTCAATTAAAATGGTTATGAGACGCAGCGTTAGCGATTCAGATAAGTCGCAGCTGTTGCGGCCACGAGACATGGAAATAACTGTAGTCTTCTTAGCGTTCGTTGGTTTGTTGTGCTTAGCGTTCTACAATTTTCAATCGCTACCGCAATTTTATCGCGTTTCCGATCTCGTTAGTATTTTCTTCCTTCCACATATCCAAAACCGGTTTTTTTTTTCTTTTCTTTTATTGTTAGATTTTTTATTTTTTTAATATATTTTGTAAAAAAATATTTGATTTTTTGAAGATATTTTATTTTTTGGACAGCAAGGGCAAGATATGAGAGTACTAGAGAAAGTCCTTAAAGAAGCAGCGACTGAGGACAAAACGGTAATTGTAACGACTTTAAATCGAGCTTGGGCTGAGCCTGACTCGATTTTCGACATGTTTCTGGAGAGCTTTCGTATTGGAGAAGGGACTAAACCGTTACTTCGACACGTGGTGGTGGCTTGTCTTGACGAGGAGGCTTATTCACGGTGTTTGATGATCCATCCTGGCCGTTGTTACTTCCTGAAAACCGCCGGGATTGATTTCTCCGGCGAGAAAAAGTTTATGAGTCGAGATTATTTGAAGATGATGTGGCGTCGTATTGAGTTCTTAGGATATTTATTGAAGCTTGGATATAATTTTATCTTCACGGTATTTTATATCTCTCGCTCTCTATTTTGCCTTTTTTTTCAGTGAACTAAAACGCTGCCGTTTTGCTTTAAAAATACAAATTTATAACGGATTTTTCTAACACTATTTTAAATATTGCGAAAAAAATATAAAAAATATCTTCTTTTTTAATTGATAAATTATTTTCTTATCTTTTTTGTGATTTTTTTTTCATTTTATAATGATCATAATATAATATGATAAAATAAATTTTAATGTGATGAATTTGGATTATATCATGAAAAATGTTATCAATAAATGAGACAAAAACTTACAATATTTGTTCAAATACACGAACTAAATAAAAATATTTGAGTTTATTTAAGAGGATTTGCAAAAAAATACATAATTTTCATAGGTGCATTTGCCAAAATATACAAATCTTAGAAATAAGAGTATTTTTGCTATACATGAATTTGTGTATTTCTGCATATCAAAATAAAAAATGTATTTTTGCAAATCTTCTTTATTTAGCTTGGTAATGGTATTTGCGTATATATCTAAGA
>KE152569.1:141741-169170 GCA_000411095.1 Aethionema arabicum | reverse complement strand
ATATATATATATATATATTCCCTATTGTCACAATTATATTAAAATTATAGGAAAAGTGAAAAATGGTATTAATTATTTTTCCTACATATTATTATAATATTTTATTTTCTAACAAGTGGGTTATTTCTCTTAACATAGGATGCAGATATATTGTGGCTTCGAGATCCATTTCCACATCTACACAAAGACATTGATTTCCAAATCGCTTGTGATCGCTTTAGAGGAAACGCTACCAACACCAACAACGACGTTAATGGCGGTTTCACTTTCGTTAAATCTAACCAAAGAAGTATCGATTTCTACGACTACTGGTTCATGTCAAGGCTAATATTTCCTAAAAACCACGACCAAGACGTATTCAACAAAATCAAAAACAGTTCTTACATAACCGAAATTGGACTTAAAATGAGGTTTCTTGATACAATTTACTTTGGAGGGTTTTGTGCAAGAAAACGAGATATGAAGAAAATGTGTACAATGCATGCTAATTGTTGTTATGGACAAGAAAATAAAGTGAAAGATTTAAGACAAGTGCTTGTGGATTGGAGGAATTATATGTCAAGTAATGGTCAAATAGTGACGTGGCAACGACCAAAGAAATGTTTTGAAAGTATGCGACTTGAGGCACTTAAGCGTAATACAACTGTTTTGTACTAAAGTACTTATTCTAATACAATTTAAAAACTATATATATAATTATAGATAGATTAGCAGTGGATTGAACTTTTTTTTTGTTTGTTAAGCAAATCTTGAAATTGATGAAAATGTGATTCAAAGTTTATTCGTCGCTGTTTGCTATTAAATGTCATTATGTTAAGCAAATCTTAAAAATTTGTGGGTTATAATCCATGATTATCTATTTTATTTTAAAAAATTTAGTAATTTTAAAAAATGTGTGGGTTATAATCCATGGTTAAGTTTTTTTTAGATTGGTTATTTTGAAAAAATTGTGTTACACATGATTATGTATTTTTTTTTTAAAATTTAGTAATTTTTAAAAATGTGTGGGCTATAACCCATAATTAAGTATTTTTGAAAAATTGTTATTTTGAAAAAAACTGTGTGTTATAACCCATGATTATGTATTTTCTTGAAAATTTATTAATTTTCAAAAAATTGTGGGTTATAACCTATGATTATGTATTCTTTTGAAAAATTAGTTATTTTGAAAAAACTGTGTGTTATAACCCATGAATATGTTTTTTTTAAATTAGTAATTTTTAAAAATGTATGGGCAATAACACATAATTAAGTATTTTTTGAAAAAATGGCTATTTTGAAAAAATTATGTGTTATAACCCACAATTATGCATTTTTTGAAAATTTAGTGATTTTTAAAAAATTATGGGCTATAACCCATGATTAAGTACTTTTTTGAAAAATTTACTAATTTTCAAAAATTTATTGGCTATAACTCATGATTAGATTTTTTTTGAAAAACTAGTTATTTAAAAAAAATGTTTGTTATAACTCATGATTATGTATTTAAAAATTTTTTTTTGTAATTTTAAAAAATGTGTGGGCTATAACCCATAATTATTATTTTGAAAAAATAGGTTATTTTGAAAAAATTGTGGGTTATAATTCACGATTATGTATTTTTTTAAAGTTTAGTAATTTTCAAAAATATGTGGGCTATAATCTATAATGAAGTATTTTTTTGAAAAATGGTTATTTTGAAAAAATTGTGTGTTATAACCCACATTATGTATTTTTATGAAAATTTAGTGATTTTCAAAAAATTGTGGGCTATAACCAATGATTAAATACTTTTTTGAAAAATTTACAAATTTTCAAAAATTTATTGGCTATAATAACCCATAATTAAGTATTTTTTTTTGAAAAATTAGTTATTTTGAAAAAAATGTTTGTTATATCTCATGATTATGTATTTTTTAAATTTTTTAGTAATTTTAAAAAATGTGCGGGTTATAACCCATAATTAAGTATTTTTGAAATACTTTTTTGAAAAATTTGCAGGTTAAAATGTGCGGGTTAGAAGTACTTTTTTGAAAAATTTACTAATTTCCAAAAAGCTTGTATTGACCATTAGGTTTCTAGACACAACTTACTTCCGAAGATTCTGTCAAATGAGAGGAGAGATGGACAAAGTTTGCACAATGCATCCTAATTGCTGTGTTGGACTAAATAAGAAGCTTTTAAATTTAAGACAAGTGCTTGAGGATTGGAAGAGTTACCTGTCGGCCGGTCGGAAAATGATGTGGCGGTCACCGGATTATTGCTGAAAATGCCTAACAAAACAAGTGTTTCTTGAAAGCTAAAGAATCATCTATATAACAAAACAAGAAGTCAAGTTTTTTTTTTTTTGTAACAAAACCCAATTTACACTCAATAATAATAATGGCTATACAAATATGAATATGTGCTTTTTTAGGTTTTTTTCTTGTACAAATCAACACACAATAAGTCTCTCACATTGAGCTGTAACATTCTCAATCCGAAAGAAACAATAAAGCCAAGATATTATACACAAACACTTTTTTTTTTGTGGGAAAGCGAATACTTACCGGGTGGTTTATTTGTGCACTTGGTGGTGGTTGCTGTGTGGCTTTGTTTGGGCCACAGAGATGGACATGGTGCGTAGGCGTCTGGCTATTTCTGGGAACGAAGGTCGAACCAGTGGGTCCGGAGCCCAACACTGCTCCATTAGCAGTCTCCATTCAGGGTCACAGTAGCTTGGGACCGTTGGTCTCAATGTGTTGTTCACAATGCCTCCTATATTTCAAAACAGATGAATTTGGTTGCAATTTTCTCGCAATGCAAATTGGTGTAATTGAGAAATGGAGACTAAGTTACCTATTATTGTTCCGTAATGCAAATTGGCGTAGGGTTCTTCACCGGTAAGAATTTCCCACAAAACGATTCCAAAAGAGAACACATCCACCTGTGTGGGTAAATGAGGCATCCACGGTGAAAATTTACGGTAAAATCATTTGAAAGGCGAGTAACAGAAGCATTGATTCACTTACTATGACATAAAATGTACGGAATCATTACCTTTTCAGAAACTTTACTGCTGCTGCCGCTAAGTAGCTCAGGTGCCATCCAAGGGAGGGTTCCTCGAACACCACCAGTGACCAAAGTATTTCTTTTTATCTTTGAAAGACCGAAATCACCAACCTGTAGAAAGCAGCGTCTCTTGTTTTGTAACAAAATCATATGACAATGTTATAGCTTTTTGTTCTTTAAGTGTTGTGGGAAATCACCTTGCATATTGGACGGGCGGGATCCTTCAAGTTGACAAGCAAGTTGTCGCATTTCAAATCAAAATGAACTATGCTTTTTGAATGCAAATATTCCATCCCGAAAGCTGCATCCATTGCGATCATAAGTCGCTTACGGCGATCAAGCTGCCTGTAATTTACAAAATGTGAATTGCTTGCAAGTAGAGTTTTAAGGAAGCAAGGATTCTGAGGAGTTGTTTATTACCTGTTGCTAAGTAGAACATGTCTAAGTGAACCGTTGACCATGTACTCTGTCACTGTGGCTAGAGTTCCTCCTGGCCCATCTCGCACTACACCATAAAACGCCATAACATTTGGATGATGAAGCTTGGAAAGAATTTCAGCTTCGTGCCAAAACTCCGAGGTCTGAAAATTTTCAATCAATGGTTCGTGAGACGGAAAACCAATCAAACAAATGCAAATTTTCTAAAAGGCAAGAATAGTGTAAGATTCTAGAGGAAGCGCCAACTTCTTGCTTAAAACAAGTATGTAATATAGGGTTACGAGAAAGCTTACCAGTCTCTCTTGGTCAGATGAGCGACCAATAAAACAGCTCCTTTTAATTCGCTTGATAGCGACATCTGTGCCCCTCCATTTTCCATGGTAAACAGTTCCAAAGGTACCAGAACCTAACTCCTTCAGTTCTTCCAAGTCTTCATTTTTAATGACCTGAAAAAATTGATAGTCTTTTCAGTTTTCTTCAGCAGTGAGAAACCAGGAAAGAGATGGGCAAATGCAAAAGCTTTTAAACATGTTAAACCATAAACTGATAGATGCATACCTGCAGAGATCTGATGCCACTCTCCTCGGCCATAAGGTCAATAAGAGGAACTCCAGTATTCTGCATATATCCCACAAGTGTATAGAAGCAAAATATTGAAACTCTTTTATATTGTTTCAGTTGAAAGCAAATAAGCTTACCACGGTGGCAATAGTGCTTTCATCACCTTTGGACTGTGACTGGGGAAAATCTTTTTGAGCATCTATTGTGTTTGAATGAGCCAGGGTAGTTGTAGACACATCCGGCTGGATATTTCCATCAAAGTGGATTTGCGGATCTATCTGTGTTGAAGCAACTTTCTCAGAGTGCAATGGTGGGTAGCTGTAATCAATAGGAACTCCATCCGTGTTCGTCAGGGAAGTTGGAAATCCAGGGTGGTCCTGATCCATAAGGGACAGATCCTTCCTATCAAACTCATCCGGTGCCAGATTTCGAAAATATGACCAAGTTTTAGGATCCATATTCTGAGTATTTAAACTCACTCCAGCTCCATCAGCATGCAATGGGCCTAATCCAGGGATGTTCGGAGTGTCTTTAGCTTTCAATATATCAGCAAGAAAATCACGATGAAACCTATCATTTATGTCAACAACTATGTCTCCCTTCTCAAGGTGTTCTCCTTGAACAGCCTTCACTGAAGTCTCTAACTGACTTACATTCTGCGAGGCATCAGGCTCCAAGTCTCTTCTTCCAGAAGCTAGTCCTACTGATGCAGTAGGATGCGCATTCTGAGACTCCATATTTGCTTCATGAAAGCTTTCAGCTGATTCGCTGATAGGCAGGAATGGATCAGAAGTTGTTTGACCCGTCACAAAACCAAGGGAATCATCAGATTTTGACAAGCGGTTAGTTTCTGCTTGATCTCGTTGAATGCGCTCGGAATGGAAAACTCTTTGATGAATCACAGGCTGGTCAACATTATTCAGATTAGATGACTCACCGTCTGATGTTATAAGTCCAGGTGCTGAAAATCTTCCAGGCAGACAAAACTGATCCTCCTGATTGATTTTCATGCCTTCACTTGCTGTATCATAGGCACTCATTTTCTGACCATGGTCCTGGGATGTTCTAATACTTTTCTCTGGATAACTCGGTGTTGAATTGCTTATTTGCATCGCAGTGGGAGCTTCTTCCTTTTGGATGTGATCTGGGACCATTGATTCACTAGACACAGAAGAAGCAGCATACTCACTGACCCTTGTGGTGGAGTGTTCTCTCCTCATCTTTGGCTCCTTTGCTAAAAGATTGTTCTGAACTTGGTCCGGTGATCTTGTAAGAATATTTTCTGGACAAGCAGAGGAATTAGGGCCTGGAGTTGAATTGGATATTTGTATGGAAACTGGAGCTTCTTCCTTTAGGAGGTGGTCAGCGACTGCCAAATCACCAGGCAGAGATGAAACAGAATACTCACTGACCCTTGGTGTTGAAGATTCTCTCCTCATATTTGGCTCCTTTTCTGAAAGATTGTTCTCCACAGTAGAGACAATAGTAGGATCATTTACCTTCTGAAACGAGTCATCTCTTCTCATTTTGGCATCTCTTGTTGAAGCTTCTGGGTCTTTCACATGAAACTTTTGTTCCTCACGGAAAACTCCATGCTCAGGTTTATGGGGATAGTGAGGTACCAGACTTTCAAGAGGTGTCTCGGGATTCACAGGGATGTAATGAGGTTGTGGTTGAACATGCAAAAGAGCAGACCCTTTTCCATCTATATACCCTAAGCTTGCCATATGAGCTGATGTGTAAACTGGGTGGTTACCCAATCCACCAAAGTGCAATTGCTGCCCTAAATATGGCTGTGAAAATTGCTCCTTCCCGGTTACAAAACCTGTTACAGGTTGAGAAGTTTGGCTCGCTGATAAAGATTCGTTACCGTCTGAGGGAGTAACCAAAGCTATTTCTGGTTCTATGGCAGCTTGACTGATCTCCCTCTCAATGTTCCTGTGAAGTAGTTCATCCACATTGTTCCCCGAAGCACTTGCTGCAAGGGAACTTCTTCTTGAACTTAGATCCATCCCATTCACAGCAACAACATACTGAACCTCAGAATCACCCTCTGCAGCTCCCATACTAAACTGAGCCTCCTCTATATCACTGCTTGAAAACAAGAACATCCTGGGCTTCTGAGATCCCCCATTACCAAAGACAGTACATTCCTCCATCATGTTATGTAAATCCTCGTCAGAAGATACAGAGACTAGAGCATCGAGATCCTCACCTGGGAGCTGATATTTTATTGTCCGTACTTCAGGAAATATTTCTGACAGCTTCTGCATGAGTTCTTGGAAAGAAATATCCTTGCTAATCCGTATTATACGTGTTTCACCACCTACATATCTAAGTCTCTGATCTCTGGGACGGGGCAAAATTTTACCACCAAAACTACACAAGAACTTCGCCTGGTTCAAACAACCATCAGAAGCTCTGGAAGATGCCAAACTATTAAGCCTTTGACCAGTATCATGTCTTGACAAGATAACTGGGGCTGCCTGGACTTGCTCACGGTAAGTATTATCTTCAACTCTAGAAGGGGGTTTCCTCTCTTGCTCAATGGTGTGACGTTTTTCTGCTGTGTTAAGCACTGTGGGGTTAGATCCACTTTCCGACATCTGATGAATCATTCCCATAGCATTTAAGTTAACAGAAACAGGTAGACCACTGGGCTCACCATATATATTGGGGATGAATGGCTGTTTGAGAATAACCCTGTCTCTCATAAACTCAAAAGCAAATTCTTCACCTGTCTGTATTGAGTAATTCACTGGTCGGGCAGGGGGCGGGAAAACATAATCTGGTGGCCTTACATTAGTATTTATATTAGTAGATGAATCATGGGAAAATCTTTGGTTTAAAGAGCCAAGCCCTTCATCTCTAGGGTCAGGGGCTGTATATCGAGCGTGTTCATAACCTTTTGCTTGATCCATTCTTTCTTTGCCAAGGTACTTACTTTAGTTCATCACCTCTCCTCACAGACGCTTGGAGGCGACATATCATGATCATGGCTAAAGTCATATCTTTGCATATCCATCTTTTGTAGATATCCACAAATCAGCTGCAGAATAAGACTTCTAGCATGAACAACTCAAGATCTCATCGGAGTGCCTGACACAAGAGAAGAGTAGTTTTACTAATGAAGGAATCATAATCGAGTAAGCACAGATCATCCGGATCAAATCGTAAATCTTACTGTACATACTTTCAACTATAAAACTAGCTAGCTAGTAAGACTACTCTTTCAACAATTCAATTCACAAGAATGAACTGAATCTGCATCTTCTACAAAATAACACTAGCGTAAACTAGCAGGAATCACTTAACTAAAATCCATCAACTCCACTACCAAATCCAATGCTACTCGACAACTTTAAACAGATTATACGCAAAATTAAGAAATCTAATCAAGCCCAAGAAAAAAATTGGAGTCACTAACAATTTAGCCTAAAATTCCAAAAACCTCGTACAAAATTGAGCTAAAAACACTGGACCCAACCATAAAACTAACGCTGATCAAGCATCTGACGCCAGTGAAACCCTGAATAATGCAAGATCTGACTACCATTAGAAAACTAAACCCAGAATTCAGACGGAAACCATCGGATCCAGAGAATTTTCAGCCAAAATTAAACAGAAAAAACACCAGACGACTAAGCAATTCAAAAAAAAAAAGAGGGATACACTTACCAAGAAAGCTTTGAGCAGTAAAAGCGGCAGCAGAGACTGAGGCGGCCTTCCTTTGACGATCGATGAATAGGAGGAGAAGAAAAGTCCTTAATCTCTCTTCTCTCTCTTATTTGGACATTCGAGAAAACTTGGCCTATAATTATTTAATTTAATTAATATTACTTCCTTATTAATTAATCTTACAACTGATTTTCTATCATAATAATAATATTCTACTAATGATTACTGTTCATAATTAATTTTTATAATATGCTCCTAAAATATACACATTCAATTATTTTTTATAATATCTATAATATAATTTTTCGAATTAAATGACCATTTTGACAAATTTTTGTCATATGATTTATTTTTGTTAAATTGTGAGACAACGAAGACATTAATTTAATTTTGATCGAATTATATATTTTAGAAAAAGAATTGTGTTTATAATCATTAATTAGGGTGAAAAGAAAGCTTTCAAAATATTCCAGGTGAAATTACAGGTGTAATCTAACTGTCAAAGCGATAATAATAAAATAAATAAATATATCCACTTGACATCAAAAAATAAAAATTTTAAAAAACATTAGATATTTTTTATTTTATTTATTTTCTATTTGCGTAAAGTCGAAAAACCTAACTAAGCCCAAACATTACACTGTCACAAAAAAAAAAACATACGTCAATGTTCAGTTCCGCCGCCACCGCCGCCACAGCTGCTGTGACTGGTCGCTCCGGAAAAAACCTTTGCGGCTATCTTCGGAGGAACGCCGTTGCGCCAATTAGTGTTGGTCATCCTGTGAGTGGAAATGTTCTTCGCGTTTTGTTATCAAGTTTTGTTTTTTGGAGAAGAAAGTCTTGTTTTCAAACTTTACTAAACTTTTGATGGTTAAGTGTGAGCAGGTGTACTGTAATTCTCTGCGTCTGCGTTTCTTTGCGGTCAAAGCGATGGCTGAGTCTCAGATAGCTCCGAAGAGTCAGCAGCAATCCTCGGGCTCCTCTGGTTACTCTTTTTCTTCTTTCTCTCTCTCTGCAATTTCATATTAGGGATGGATTTAGTATGCAATATCTGCAGAATTGGTTTTTGTGAAATAAATTTGGATATTTCTGCATCAGGAAAAAAGCAAGCTTTGATATCTTTGTCTGACAAGAAAGACTTGGCTTCTCTTGGCAATGGTCTGCAAGAATTGGGGTAGTTTTTTTCAGTCTCTCATTTTTTGTGTTCTTTAGAGTATAATTCTTGATTTCTATTTCTGTGTTTATATCTCCATGTTTGTTGATATAAGGGCATCTCATTTTTGTGTTCTTTAGAGTATAATTTTTGTGTTCTTGAGGTTTATTTAAGGTTTTAAATAGTTAAACTTTAAATTTGAAGTTTTAAATAGCAAAACCTTAAATTTGAGGTTTCACTATATGAAAATATAGTTCTCTTCTATTTTAGTTTATATAGTTATATAACTTACAAATTTGAAGTTTACTATTGGAGTAAAACACTATAGAAGCTCAAATTTGGTAGGTATACAATTGTTTCTACCGGAGGAACTGCCTCTACATTGGAGAAAGCTGGAGTCTCTGTAACAAAAGTGGAGATGCTTACTCATTTTCCAGAAATGGCAAGTTCTTTCTGCGGCTCTTGCTTATCTTTGTCTGTTAAATCTTCTTCAAACATAGAAACAAACAAGGATACTGTTAAATTAAGTCATGAAAATTCTAAATGATATATGATTGTTTTATTGAGATTTGGTCTCCTTTTGCTTTTGTCTTTGTTTCTTCTTAAGCTTGATGGCCGTGTGAAGACTTTGCACCCAAATATTCACGGAGGTATCCTCGCTAGAAGAGATGTGGAGCATCATATGGAAGCTCTTAATGAGCATGGGATTGGTGAGCTTTGAAATTTTCTTTGGCTTCTATGTTCTTGATCTTGTCCTTTATGCTAAACTGTTTCTTGATCAATTTCAGGTACATTTGATGTTGTTGTTGTCAATTTGTATCCATTCTATGAGAAAGTCACTGCTCCAGGTGGGATAAGTTTCGAGGATGGTATTGAGAACATTGACATTGGTGGTCCTGCTATGATTAGAGCAGCTGCTAAGGTAAAGTACACAGGTTTCTGATCCTAGTGATACATAAGGAGTTTAATTCTCTATGTTCATTTCAAGTTTACCCTGTTTTTGTTGTGCAGAATCACAAAGACGTTCTAATTGTTGTTGATTCGGAGGATTATCCTGCGGTTTTAGAGTATCTCAAAGGAGGACAAAGTGACCAACAGTTCCGAAGAAAACTTGCCTGGAAGGCTTTTCAACATGTTGCTGCATATGATTCTGCAGTTTCAGAATGGCTATGGAAGCAAACTGAAGGAAGTATGTACGATCCTGAAGTATGCTCCGCATGAATCTCCTGAAATAACTTGTTTCTAAATCATGATATTTTTGTCTTTCAGTAGAGAAGTTTCCTCCCAGCTTTACAGTTCCGCTTGCGCTTAAGAGTTCTCTTCGTTACGGTGAAAATCCGCATCAAAAGGCTGCATTTTATGTTGATAAAAGCCTTGCTGAAGTGAATGCTGGTGGTATTGCAACCGCGATTCAGCACCATGGAAAGGTAATAAGCTTGTAGCCATCAAATTATATGTATATCGTTGGTTCAAATCTCTTAAACAACTTTGATGTTTGGTGAATATAACTCTGCAATCGGCTGGTGTTGCAGGAAATGTCATACAACAACTATCTTGATGCTGATGCAGCGTGGAACTGTGTATCAGAATTTGAAAATCCAACGTGTGTAGTTGTAAAACACACAAATCCATGTGGTGTTGCCTCGCGTGTTGATATTCTTGAGGCTTACCGGTTAGCTGTAAAAGCTGATCCAGTTAGTGCTTTTGGTGGTATTGTAGCCTTTAACGTCGAAGTCGACGAGGTAATTCTCAAGAATCAATCTTGTGTTCGCCTACACAATATTTCAATTACTTAAAGATCTCTGTGTCTGTATAGGTTCTTGCAAAGGAGATCCGAGAGTTCAGGAGCCCAACAGATGGGGAAACTAGAATGTTTTATGAAATCGTGGTTGCTCCAAAGTATACAGCTAAGGGTCTTGAAATCTTGAAAGGAAAATCGAAAACTTTGAGGATTCTTGAGGCTAAAAAGAACGATCAAGGGAAGTTATCCTTAAGACAAGTCGGTGGCGGCTGGTTAGCTCAGGACTCAGATGACATAACCCCAGAAGACATCAGTTTCAACGTTGTCTCAGATCAAAAACCGACTGAGACACAACTTGCTGATGCTAAGTTTGCTTGGCTTTGTGTTAAGCATGTAAAGAGCAATGCCATTGTTATAGCTAAGGTTTGCCATTTGAGATTAGGTTTTGTTCCTCTTGTTCTTTACTCTGCTTTTAACTTAATTTGGGGATTTCTTGGCTTTTGGTGTTTGAAGAACAATTGCATGTTGGGAATGGGAAGTGGACAGCCAAATCGTGTGGAGAGTCTGAGATTAGCTTTCAAGAAAGCTGGTGAGGAAGCTAAAGGAGCTGCTTTGGCTAGTGATGCATTCTTCCCTTTCGGTAAATTTATTCACAAATTCAACGTTGTCTTGATCAATTTTGTTAGATTTTGGGAGGAAAAGGTTTTGTTTGATCTTTATTGTTGTTTGTATGAAATTGCAGCTTGGAATGATGCGGTAGAAGAGGCTTGTGAGAAGGGAATAGGAGTAATAGCAGAACCAGGAGGTAGTATTAGAGACCAAGACGCCATTGATTGCTGCAAGAAGTATGGAGTCTCTCTGCTCTTCACCAACGTTAGACATTTCCGCCATTGATGATGAAGATGCCTCCAAGTTTTGCTCTTATATTAGTATGGGAGATGTTGTAACAGTTGACTTTTATTGATCTACGATGTGAAATAAGTCAAATAAACCTGAAGAGCTGCTCCTGCTAATACTTTCGAAACTTTTTATTCCAAAAATCACATCTTTATATGCTATGAAACTCAAATCAGAGCCTAAAACAGAGAATCTGAGACGATTTTAGAGAGAGAAAGATCAGAGATGGTGACAGGGAGAGTGGCGGTGGAGAAAGTCGGAGGAAGGTCTACAGCTACAAGCTGCTTCTCTAAGTATCCTCTTAAGTTTATCCTTCCTAGCAAGGTTTCTTCTTTCTCTGATTTACAAACTTCAATCGATATCTTTGGTTTTCTGATAGTGATGGCGATACTCAAATTCAGGTAGCTCCTGCTGGAATTGACGTTGTTTGGATTTACAGCATCACCTATGGCGGCGGCATTGTTTATGTCTCTCTCTAACTGAATTAGTCAAATCGATGCTTCATGATTGATTACTTGTGTTGTATCCTGCTCGAATCGAATAAGTATTTGTTCAAATTTTTGTAGGGAGATTCGATTTCATGTGAATTCACCATTGCTGATGGATGCACCGCAGTGGTTACAACCCAATCTTCTACTAAGGTTGAATCAAGCTCTAATCAAAATTAGGGTTTCTGCTCTGTCTTCGAATTAGACACTAAAATTGCACCATCCTTGGCTTGAATCGTGTGATTTCCATACAGGTATACAAGGCAATGGGATCAAAATGTTCTGAACAGATACTAGAAGTAATCTTCTTTCTTACATCTTGTTAATTAACATATTCTGCTAGAATCATTTGAGCTCTGTTGGAAGAACAAACTCCATTTGAACCCTGTTCATATTGTTATGTTGCAGTAGGCAAGAATTGGGAGTGGAGCTCTTTTCGTAGTGATTCCAGATCCAGTAACTTGCTTCTCCACTGCTCGGTACTATCAGAAACAAGTGTTTAGATTGGTTTCAGATTCGAATTTAGTCATTGTAGATTGGATTACCAGTGGCCGTCATCAAAACGGTGAAAAATGGGATTTTGAGCTTTATAAGAGCATCAATAATGTGTATCTGGAAGATGAACATCCTTTATTCCTTGATACAGTAATATCTCTTGGTGATTTCTGCCTCTTTACCAAAGGATTATGTAAGGCTGAGTATTTGCAGCAATCTCATTGGATTTTGGGTTTCATTATTGCAGGTGTTGCTAGAGAAGAGTAGCATCAGAAGCATAGCTGAACGAATGCAAGACTACAACGTCATAGCAATGGTCATACTCTTTGGGTACATCTCTTCTCAAAAGTCAAAACCACATAGATCGTGTTTTGAGTTCTTATCAATGGATGTTCCAGGCCAAAGCTGAAAGAAATTCAAAACCATGTCCAAGAAAACGTGAAGAATATGATGTCAGAGCAATTACAGATCTCCTCGAGGAGACACAGGTCTGAGTCCAGTACTCGTAATGGCGTGATGAAACCCGAGTTCTTAGCTTCTTGCAGCACTTTTGGCCCTGAGGTAAGTAGTAATGCCATTGATACTAATGGAGGAAAGTAGAATCTGAAGTAGTTGTTGATGTGTTAAATATATTGCAGGGAAAGGGGAAAGGAGTTGTGGTTAGAATAGCTTCGGATACAACAGAGTCTGTCTACAATTTCTTAAAGGAGCAATTAGCTGAGCTGAAGCCATTTCTTGGTCAATCTCCATATGCTTTCACTTCTTAACCCAACTGAAACTAAAACAGATTCTAAGTTAAAATTGAGCTCTGTTCTATAGAAAAATTCAATTTTTCCAATACAGATTTGAATTTGAGACTAGAAATTCTATTTCTGTAAAACAAATGTGTAGTGTGCGGAAAAGTTTTAATTTTTCTAAACAAATTTGAATTTTACTTTTCTAATTTACAATTTTTTTTACGAAGCTATATGTTTATATGTAAGCTTGTGCTGTTCAATTTATTGGGGGAGGGATTCATTCATCTACGTTAACGGGTTCCCTGGTCAGCATTTGTTCATCTCTTGTTTCGATCAAGGGAGTGTATAGATCACTGCCATCTTTAAGCTGATGCAATCCCGTGTATGGTCTCAATTGAGAAGTTACTACGACAGAGCATCGGTTTTGCCCATATCAGATCATGTCCAGTCCGTGCAACTCTTTAATCTTGTACGTTCGATCTGCTCTTCTCGCCACCCAGGAAGACCAAGATCCAGGCAAGATGGGCATAGCCCAAATTCGCATGTGGCACGACCGGAATGGATAATTGGAAAGCTATGCAGAGAAGGTAAAATTGCTGAAGCACGCAAGCTGTTCGACGAATTGCCTGATAGAGATGTGATCACTTGGACGGATGTTATCACTGGGTATATTAAGTTAGGGAATATGAAAGAAGCTAGACAACTGTTCGACAGAGCCGATTCTAGGAAAAATGTAGTAACCTGGACAGCCATGGTTTCTGGGTACTTAAGATCAAAACAGTTCTCTGTAGCTGAAATCCTTTTCCAGGAAATGCCTGAGAGAAATATAGTATCTTGGAATACAATGATTGATGGGTATGCTCAAAGCGGGAGAATTGATAAAGCACTGGAACTGTTCGATACAATGCCTGAGAAAAACACTGTTTCTTGGAACACAATGATTAAAGCTTTAGTGCAACGTGGGAGAATAGAAGAAGCAATGAATCTATTCGAAAAAATGCCTAAAAGAGACGTCATTTCTTGGACAGCTGTTGTTGATGGATTAGCAAAGAACAGTAAGATAGATGAAGCGAGACAAGTGTTCGATTCCATGCCTGAAAGAAACATCATTTCATGGAATGCAATGATCACAGGATATGTACATAACAATAGGATTGAAGAAGCTGACCAAATCTTTCAAGTGATGCCTGAAAGAGACTTAGCTTCTTGGAATACAATGATCACAGGGTTTATACGACATGGGGAAGTAAACAGAGCATGGGATTTATTCAACAAGATGCCTGAAAAGAATGTTATTTCTTGGACCACAATGATTACAGGATATGTTCAGAATAAAGAAAACGAAGATGCGTTTAACGTTTTCTCAAAGATGTTAAAAGATGGTTGTGTTAAGCCAAATGTAGGAACTTACGTAAGCATCTTAAGTGCTTGTAGCGACATGGCTGCACTTGTTGAAGGTCGACAGATTCACCAGTTGATATCTAAATCAATCCATCAAAAGAACGAACTTGTGGTTTCTGCACTTATTAACATGTACTCAAAAACCGGTGAACTAATTGCTGCAAGGAAGATTTTCGATGATGGACTTGTAAGTCAAAGAGATGTTATCTCATGGAATAGTATGATTGCAGTTTATGCACATCATGGACATGGGAAAGAAGCAATTGAAATGTATGAACAGATGCGAAAACACGGGTTCAAGCCTAGTGAAGTTACCTATCTTAACTTACTATCTGCTTCTAGCCACGCAGGGTTGGTCGAAAAGGGAATGGAGTTATTCGAGGAGCTCGTGAGAGACGAGTCACTTCCTTTACGAGAAGATCATTATACATGTCTTGTGGATCTCTGTGGAAGAGCTGGTAGATTAAAAGATGTGTTAAAGTTCATAAAACGTGTAGGAGCTAAGCCATCAGCATCCACATGGGGAGCTCTGTTATCAGCGTGTAATGTTCACGGTGAAGTCGATATAGCTGAGGAGGTAGCTAAGAAGGTTCTAGAAACAGGGTCAGATGATGCTGGAACATATGTATTGATGTCTAATATGTATGCTTGGAGTGGGAAACGAAAGGAAGCTGCAGAGATGAGATTGAAAATGAAGGAGAAAGGGTTAAAGAAACAACCTGGATGCAGTTGGATTGCTGTTGGGAATCAGACACATATTTTTGTTGTTGGAGATAAGTCACATGCTCAGTTTAAAGTCATTGATTTGGTAGTATCTGATCTGTACAACAAAATGAGGAAGAAAGAGTTTATGATTTCAGAAGCAGAAGAATATGACTTCTTCTTGGCTATTTAATTGCCTTACATTCTTTATTCAATCTAATTGCTCTCCAATTATTTGATTCCTTGTTGATTTAGGCTCACTAACGTTGCCTTAAGCCGGAACAAGATCTATGAAGAAAAGTTAGTGTGTGTGTGTAATGTGTATATATAGATGTATATGTTACAATGCATACATATAGCCTCTTATCAACCAACCTCTCTTGATCTTGGCTAGTTTCAGTTCATGTAAATAGAGAGAGAAAAAACACATGTCCGAAAATATAATAAACAGAAAGAAAAAGAAGAAGATGGCCCAAAAAAAAAAAGGATAAAGAATATAAAAAAGAAGTTTAGAGAGAAATCTCACATGGAGCATGAAAAGTTCTTCCTCTACAAATCGCCTCTAAATTTTCTCCAGCGTAAGAGCATAACGGTGATACTTCCACACCTATTTTTCCATCTTACCATTGTTAATAAAAACTGAAACCAAACTGATTTCAATGAAAACTGGTGTTAGAAACTTACCAGTTGCATATAAGGGAACGGAATGTGTTAGAAAGCCACCAGCAGCGATGACCCAGCGTGTGTGCAGCCGCAGAACCAAGAGTTTTGCGCTTTCCGGTGTGTCAAAACTGGACCCGTTTGCGTTCTTCACTGGTGCAAACTCTTCTTCTCTCAAAACCTGTAAACAAAAGAGAAACCATGGAAATTATGCAATTTTCCTCAACATTTATTGGATGCAAAGATTCGATAACGATACCTCGAAAAGTGCAGTTGAAGGAGCATAAGGAAAGCTGTCGAATATGAACTGTTCTAGTTTCAGTCCCGCTGTGTAGCCATTTATAGATGGTATCTTCTTCTCCGCCAAATGGTAACTGCAACATTTTTTATATTACTATGAATATATATATATATGAATGTCTTAACTTAGTTAGATGATGATTCAGTAGTACTAAAGAATCTTACACGCTGTCTTTTTCGAGGCCATTCGCAACTTGGTTGAGGAAATCCAAAGTGAACATGTGTAAGCACACCTGAAAGTAAACATCATTTCGACTTCCTTTTAAAAAAAAACTTATCTTAGTATAGTTTCGAAAGCATGTAAGAGAAGAAGAGAGGGGAAGTTTACGTTACTCCAGCAGAATTGAAGACGTCCTGTTTGTTGATTAGTTGCAGAAGCCATAGACTGGTCCAGCTCTGTGTACTCAACTACAGTCAAAGGTCCACCTTTACCTCTCCTTACAAATACTCCAACCTTTTCCTGCGGATATGCCTGTTTCCAAAACAACATATTAAGAACAAGATTTTGGATATAATAGCTTTTTCAACCAATTAGGAAGACTTCTAAATACCTTGCGCACTACTTTTGCAGCGGAAGCTGCTCCTTTGTCAATGAAGTATCCCAGAAAAGTAGGGTCAGCTACTCGAACCTGTTTTCCAAGATTCCTTTTACTGTTCTAATATTTGAAAAGAGTTGGGGAAAGTACAGAAATGCAAGACTTGAAAGCACTGAAGAGCTAACCAAAACATTGTCAACACCATAGCAATCCACATACTTAATGCCCCTGGAAGCCATATCCTCTAATAACCTCGAATATTTTAGAGCTGATTAACATAAATAATGTTCTGATTAGAATCAGAAAATGCAGGAAAAAGAAAAGCAATTTAGAGGATATACCTGCGTAAACTCCCCCGTTCCCATCTGGAGCCTTGGCTAACTGATCACATAGAAGAAGACTTATAAAGACAATTATAAGGGAGAAAAAGTAAATGACTATAAACTTTGGAAACCGGCATGTGGTTTGTTGCTTTCAAAGACATACACTGAAAGGTGTTTCCATGATAAACTTGCCATCCTTTGAAATGCAAGGTAAGGTTCCTTGTTGGAAAAAAATGACCTACACAGAGAGAGAGAGAGCGATTGATATACAGAATCCATGAAGGAAAACCATAAAACTAAGAAGCCTCTCACTTGATCTGGTTCAAGGCCAAAATACTTGTGACTCTCAAAGAATTTTTGAGTTGGTTCGTGAGTGAATGGACTGGTCATTATATACCAGTGTATTGTAACTGGACGAGTTGAGCCTGCTGCAGAAAAATATGTTATGCGTACAAAGGTTATGGAAAACGGTATAATTATACAGATAATTTAGCGTTTTGAATTTTACCCTCACTCATTTCCTGAGAAGCAAGCCTTTGGACACACAAGATTCTCTCAGCCTGAATCTGGAAAAGTGACTTCCCAGATGGTAGTCCAATATCTGAGATGAAATACCTACTTTGGTAAGGTAACATAAGCTATATGTAACAGCAAACCTATCATGTTTAAAAATGTTGCATTCCCTTAAAGAAGAAAAACTCAACAGAACTGAAATGAGAACTACTCACTATAACACCCTTTCGGATCTGAACTTCCAAGTCTTGTTCCCTGAAATTATTGTGTAACCAGATCATTTCCATGAGCAGAGACGTATGCACCAACAAAAACTACATTAATGTGAAACAAAGAGGCAATCAAATCAAATCTATCCAAATTTTGTTTTCCCCTTCTAAGACTCGTTCAATTGGCTGAGTCAGCATACAATGACAAGATATATAACCAGAAACTGATACTCCTCCATACAGATATCCAATAAATCCGTTGCTTTTACAAAAGTACAAGACTGAAGACAAACGTGATGAGAGACGGTATTCACAAGAAGATATTAAATGCTGAAGTAAATGATCAACTAGCAATTTACATCAGATATTAACCTTCTTTACATCACAAGAAATAGTAGATCCCAATGTCGTGGGGAAGATTATAGGATCCTATAAAGCATCTTTCAGATCACGTGGTAACTATCATGTCTCATTATTAATCGCTCAAATTTCTAAAAGCACCGACGGGGTAGATTTGAGAAGGTTGCAAGCATTATTTCAGGGTAATTTGAGCAATAACCCATTACAACAAGAATCCGAGAATCATTAAATTTTCTCACCAAATCTTGAGAGGCTAACTTAGAACTAACCCAATAAAAGGTTAAAATCAAATGAATATGACCCAGAGGCAGATCATTGTTTTATTTCCAAAGCAATGCAATAATTCGACAAAAGAAAAGAAAAAATTAAAAAGTACCTGTCCACCGGATAAAAGCACCACCCCCAATTTCCCTTCATAGATAGACTTCAATCCCATTTTCCACCATTTTTCTCGATCTTCTTTTGTTCTTTCCTCAACCGTTGACACACAATTCTCCGGTACAGGTTCTATTGCTGCCACTGGCAACCCTAATGAAGTGGAAACAGAGCTACATAAATCGCCACAAAAGAAATCTTACAGAATACGGACTCTGTATGCATTTTATTCTCAGGAAGATGAAGCGAGACTAACCTTGAGATTGAAGTGAGCATCTGATGATCCGATCTATTCTTGGAAGATCCAAATTCTGGAAGAAAATAAAGCATATCACACTTAAATGATCTAAATCAAATTAATGCCAATCATTTACATCAATTTGCACAATCACTATCACCACTAACAATCTTCAATTAATTGCGCTCAATGAAAATGCGAAAACCTCTGTTATATCTACGAAGAAGATCCAGCAACTCCAAAGGATTGCAGAGCACATTCAATAGAAACAGGAAAATCTCACACGAAATCTGGAAAAATGTAATCGCGATTCACCTCGATATCCCTGACGAGATGATCCCGCTCTTCCAGCGAAAGTTCATCCCAAAGAGCAAAAACATCTTCCTGCCCATAATCCTTAAGCCTCTCAACCAACGCCTGACGAGGTGACGCCGTCCGTGGAGGAGGCACCACCGCCGTCACAGCCGCAGTTTCATTCTCTATCTCCGTCGTCGTTGGTTCCCTCATCTTCTTCGCCTTCGTCTCTCTGTAGATCTCAGTCTAACTAATGAATGGGCCTTTTGCCTTATAGAGAGCAAAGACGCGAGCGCGAGAGAGAGACGAACAGTGGCGAAGAAGACAAGAATCAACGTGTAATTGTAATGCAACAACCTGAATTAAAAATGAGTAAAATGACTAAATTACCCCTCTTATTAAGTCTCATGCATTTTGTCAGATCCTTCTACAGTTTGTTGACCTAACCTTTCGGTTGACTCCGTGGGTTCGAATCCTTGCCATTTTCATACGCAATTAATTTAAGCACTTTCGTCATCTTAACGTCATTATTCACTATTCTATATTTATATAAAATCCAAAAAAATAATATTATATAAACTCCTATCGATAACTTTGGATTCACAAAAATTCTACCAAAAACTAAAAAAAAAAGAATACAAAGATGTACGAAAAAAAAACATTTACATTTATATATATGTTTGTAAGTGAATAATAATGAAATTAAAAATGATCATATAAGCAGCAAAAACTAAGTTAACTACAAAGATATGATGCACAAAAATATAAAGTATTTAATTTTGATTTTTATAAAATTTTCAATTATTAGATATGTAGTTTCGTTGCCGACAGAAATTAAAATAAAGAGGAGTGCATGGGAAATTGGAATAAACTAAAATTTTCATTTATTATAATATCAATGTTGTTTGTTTATCAATATCGGATCTTGATAGAAGCTTCGTCAACCCATTATTGAATTCGCCTTAACAAGCCATACATGAAATATTTATATTATATTATATTGTACTAATAAATAGTTATACAATTTAAAAAATTTGCATTTACCATTGGTTTTTTTTAATTGTTTTCAGTTCTGATAATTTATATATATTAATTTTTCTTTTGATGTGTTCATAGCTTAATTTAACAGATATCGTACTAGATTTTCAAAAAATTTCCCAGTAAATGATTTGAAATTAAAACACAAAAAACTATACATATATGTATATGTGTGTAATTGAAATCTTATATTAAGTGCAACTAGATGCTAACCACTAAATTTTTGCGTTAAAAAGAATCAAACACCTAAAAACCTGAAACGTAAAATGTAATCAAACACTTACAAAAAAAATTAATACATAATCTTTAATTAGTGTTGTTGTTTCCAATCAAGATTCCAAACAACCTCGAATGATGTTACCGTTTGTATTATTCATTTCAAGATTTTATAATAATATTAATTTAGTATCTATAAATGGTTAAATGTAGTCAAATTTTATTTTTCATTACTATAACTGACATAAAATTCTTGCATAAGTAACATGAAAATGAAAGATATTAATTGAAATTTTAAGAAAAAAATATAAAAATAAACACATTTATTGACACAATAAATAGGAAAAAATAATAATATAACCCAAAAAACATAGAAATAATACCAAAAAAAGGCTGGAATTTAAAACAAAACCTCTTCTGGTCAGGCGGGCCATGTTCGCCTTGTAAAAGCCCATCATTTCAATTCAAAGGCTAACGGATATATTTTTTAAAAAAACGTTAAGATAATTATTTAATTATATATTAAACTATCTCTTTTGGATATTCTTTTTTCTTATGAAAAGCTTCATAATTAAAATGTGATTAGTATATAATTCAATGAGTGTATATTTTAGTAATTTATATGATCAAATTATCTTTTTTTCTTATGATTTATAGCTTTTTTTAATATAAAACATTATAGTTAAAACCTAATTAATAACTTTTAAGGATAAATTTCTATTTAAACGTTAATGTGATCAGAAATATTAAAATTGAATTAATAAATTTATAGATTAAGATGATATTGATTGGTTATTGACATTGTAAAAGAGATTAACAAATTAAATGATATAAAATAAGCTAACACCAAGAGATGTTAATTCATTGTTTAAAAGATTTAATAAAAGTGCACTCAATGCGTTACAAAGACATCCACTCTTTTACTATAGTATAATTACTTATAATTTATCATTCATTATTTAAACCAATCATACATTCAAAAAAAAAAAAAAGCAAAATTATTATTTATTGAAAAGAAAAAATAATAAAAAGTATACAAAATCAAAAAGGACAAGAAAACTTTACGGGTGGGATTGGAGTCGGATTAAAAGGTGGAAATAATTAATGAAATTACGAAAATAAAGAGCAAACCGAACAAAAACAAGATTAATTAAACACAAGCGTGATTATTTATTTAATAATACTTTCTATATTATCTTTTATGTTAAAAGTTTTATTTTATTAATTATTATTATAACAAAACCGAAAGTTAGGGCCAATATATATTTTTTTATGTTATTATATTTTGAGGTTTCGTGTTACCAAACACGCAACCACCAATCTTATTCAATCTTTTTTCAATGAGAAGATGGCTCACAATTGAGTTGTAACAAAAAAAACATAAGTGTAAGAAAAAAAATTATAAGAAAATAATATTTATCGGAAAAAATATTTTCTCATAAAAACATATTTTTATGATTGTCTCTCAAACATCCCTTATTATGTCAAAATATTTATTTAATTCTCATTTTTTATAGTTATTCCTAAATAAAATATGGAGTATAATATATAGTGATTTAATTTATCAAAAATAACAACAAAATTACCGTTTGCCATCCACTTAAGATACATGTCAACCCAATAATATTATCATTAATTAATAATCATTTTTGCATAATTGATTTCTTTTTGTCGGTCCACGAATTATAAATAAAATAATTAACTAAACACAAGTAAGAAGGAGAAATCCAAGTAGCATACCCTTCTTTTTCTCCCTTTTATTTAGGGTTTTCATCTCTTTCTTCTTTTCAAAAAAAATATAATATTTAATTTGTCATTACCTCAAATCTAGCTTTAAAATTGATATGGTATTAATATAATCAAATATTATCCATAAAGCTAAATACATCGTAGCCCATTAAACTGAGTGGACACATTCGACTCAAATTTTAAATTATCATCACACCATTTTATACACCATTTTAATATTTTTCCAAACTTTTCAATATATAAACAAAAATGCCAAAAAAAAGTACAATAAAATGTTTCATTAAAAAAATAAAATGTTAACTTTATTAATATATTATAATAAACTATTTAATTTAAAACAAAATCATTATATACGATCATCTTCATAATCACTTTCTCTAATTACCAAGCTAGCCATAATAAACAAAAAATATTAGAAAAAAAAATGAGAGCTTCATGGTGGGATATTCATCAACAACAACAACATCAACATGGTAATTATAATGATCAACATAACGAAGAAAACTCCATTGATTCGACGTCGTTTCACCACAAGAATAACAATAATCATCCCAACCTTAAAACTAGTTCCAATCACGACGAAGACATGTTCAGACAACATAACCATCTTTGGAATCTCCCGTACTTGTAAGCATATATACTTTTATTTTAAATATCATAAATATTATGTAATAAACATAATTTAATCGGTTGGAAAAGTTTGATGAACACAATAAAAATATCTATATTCAAAAAAAAATATCATATATACGTTTTCACAAATATTCATAGACACTAATTTTAGACATAGTATGGTCAGAACCGACCCTGCATATATGGAGATTTGAAGTAAAATTTGAAATACAGATTAATATTTTATATAACCAAAAAAATATATAAATAAATATATGATTTAGGAGATTATATTGTATAAATCTTGGGGCCGAAACGAATGTCTCATGGAGATCTTTTTAGGAATGGCCCTGAATCCAGTAGATTGAAACTGATATTTTGTAAATATTTATTAATAAAATTTCAGGCCTAATGGTAGTTTAGGAGATGATCAAATGATTCATGGTTATAACTACAATGACTACCTCAACAAAACAAACACCGGTCAGGATCACGGTCAGGGTCCCGGTCACGGTCAGGGTCCCGGTCACGGTCAGGGTCAAGGTTGGAGTTATGAGACAAACCCGGTTAGGTATGGTGAACTTAACCATGAGGAGGAAACCGGGCAGGGACTATCCAAGTTATCAGATCTTGTAGGAAAATATTGGTCCATTGCACCACCAAATCCTGAAATAGACAACCAAAATATCTCTTTGTATAGACAAACTTTGGAAGATTCTAACCAACTTGGTCTAACCGGAACTCATAGTGGCTTAACCGGTGGTTTTCAAATGGAAGAAGAAAGTTCTAGAAGGTTTCAGCATGATATAATAAGGTTGAATAGACCAATAATGATACCAAATATAAACCAATCTTTTAAGCCACGTTTAAAAGCTTTAAGCTTATCTGAGTTTAATAAGGATGAGTTAAAAATTGCTTCGCCGGTAAGTAATTAATTAATTTAAACACTTAATTAATCTTGAACTATAATCAAGAAATATTAAGGTTAGTATTGAAAGGAGTAAGTAATGGTGTGTTGTATAGTTGCAGGAGAGTAAGAAGAAGAAAAGATTTGAGAAGAAGTGTACTGAAGCTACTAAGAAAGCTAAGTGTGATAGCTCCTCCTTCTCGCCGCCGCCACCGCCCAAGGTCATCTACTATATTCTCCATATATATATATATATATTAATGTATGCATATTAATTAATTGATAATTTATAAAATTAAGTTTGAGTTTAAATAAAAAAATTGTCTAAAATGTAGGAATTGCCGAAAGGGAAGGTACGAGAGAAGATCACAACTCTTCAGCAAATTGTTTCTCCATTCGGCAAGGTTTTTGTGAAATATTATGGATTTTTTTTTACATTTGCTTATGGATTTTTTTTTGTTTGGTTAAAAATTTAGTTTTTGATTTTGTGTATAATTAAATGTATTTCAGACGGATACGGCTTCTGTTCTTGAGGAAGCAATCGCCAATATAAAATTTTTGCAAGAGCAAGTTAAGGTAATTAATTATTTTTGTTTTTCTTATTTCTCTTTTATATACCTAAATTCTAAATATCTGATTAGTAATCTATAATAATCCACAATTTTCAAAAAAAAAAATTCATGTTTTTAAAATCTGAAAAATAGATTTTTGAAGACAAAATGGAGATTACTATTTAAGATAATAATCTTCAATTTAATTAGTTTTAAATTTTAAAAAAATCTCGGTATTTTGATTTTTTTTTTTCTTCTGAAAATTACCATTAAAAAACAGTCTAATTAGTAACAAATATTTGTACAAAATTATACTATCTTTAAATTGTTAATTAACTTTTATAAAGATTTATCACTAAGTTAAACCTGTCTAATTCATGTTTCATGTTTCTCAAAACAGTTGCTAAGCACTCCTTACATGAAGAACTCAATTAAGGTAAGGAAAGAGATTCATTTAAGTACTGTGTAACTAAGTAAAATTGCTAATTACTTAGTCCTTAATTAATGAATTAATTAATGTGTGTTAGGATCCATGGAGAGGATGGGAGAACAAAAGAGAGATAAAATATACAGATTTGAAGAGTAGAGGTCTCTCTTTAGTTCCTCTTTCTTGTACACCTTTTGCATACCGTGATGATTCTGAAGCTGATTACTGGAGTCCCACCTTTAGAGGCGGTTCCTTTTACCGCTAACACCACTCACCGGTTAACGAACGGTTCATGAAAATAGCTCTAAACCGGCCGGTACAGTACTTCCTCCTGCTCTCTCTGATCAACACATCATTGTGATATGACCATACAAGAAAATATGGTTTGGGATTTGATGTATAATAGAAACAATACAACATCACTTATTTTTATACTTTTTCACTTAATTTCAAAGAAATGGGTATGTGAATTTATACTGTTTTCTTAAGAAATTTGTGCATCTTCTTAGAATTGAAAAATAAATTTTTTAAACATCATGGAAAATGATCTAAATAATCAATTTTTATTTACTTGAATCTTCTAATCAAATAGCGTGAATGTGTTTTGTTTACCAAAAAAGAAAAGAAAAATAGTGTGAATGTGTGTATTCATGATAAAAAAAGGCTGCATAATAATAAATAATGAAGATAAATGACATTTACTGGATTTTTGTATTAAATGATAAAATGTTATACACAATTTAGTTTCTATCGTAACATTTGTCTACATTTGAGAATTATATGTTATGTTGATTTAGAATAAAAAAAAAAAGATTTATATATATATAGGATATATGCTAGTCAACTATGATAAATGGTTGGTTGAATTTTGAATGGTATTAATTTGTGTTTTCTTCTTATAAATATTATCAGCGATATACATATGTATGCATAATTCATAGTTGTAGTTATCACGACGATGTACCTAACTTTTTTGTTAATAAATAATTAAAACATTCTTTGGGATAGCCGAATATATTTATTATTTATCAACAACAAATATAAAAGAATAATCATGTGGTTGTTGGAAAATATATATTAAATCTAAATATGATATTATGTACAAACAACAGACAATTATGTTGATCTTCAGGATTATGCTGCTGTACTGTCTTCGGACGATATTCCATTATTACAATATAAATCATACGATATAATAATTAAAAGAATATATATAATATTATCGAGTTTTAGAGATTAATTGGTAATACTAACTAAAATACAAAAAAAAATTGGTTGGTAGCAAAAACTATAATTTTTGAATTATGAATTACAAAAGTAAGAGATATTTTCTACATTAGAACAATTTGAGAAAGTAAATAAAAATATATGGCACACATATATGTCATAGATATCTATATAATATTTAGTAAATTATTCTTCTTAATTGGACTAATTACGAGTTTAAAAAAAACGGTTGGACTTATTACTAATATCTAGGAAATTAAATTTCCTTACAAATATAGATTCACCGGGAAAAATATTACAGACTTCTTCAAAGTCAAAGTTATGAACAAATCAAATTACTATTAACCATTACAATTAAATATTTAAAATCCAAAAACTTATATTTTATCAAAACGAAGTGGATATGATCCACCGTGACGCAGCCCACTGTAAATTAGTCAACGTTGACTCTCTCTAACCCCCTCTCAAACACCATATAATTTACATAGCAAAACCTCTCTATCGACTTTTGCATAAGATGAAAATCACATGGCGATCCTCGACTCGAATCTCAGCCGTTGGATCTTTCTCACCTTGCTCTTACTTCAATCCGTACCGTACGGATCGAGTCAGGCCCAACCGCCCCAACCTCGTAAGAAAGGAAACGATCCAATTATCGTTGTAATCACGATTATGTTCTTTTTAATTTTCGTTATGACTTTTGGTTCTGTCTTCTGTCGCAAAAACACGACAACGGCGTCGTTTTATCTTCCTCGGTTCGCTTTGGAATCTGCACCTGACGTGGATACGGAAGAAACTGTGGTGAGAATTAGGAGGACACGTGGACTTGAATCGACGGCTGTGGAATCGTTTCCAACGTTTCTTTATTCAGAGGTGAAACGAGTTAGAATCGGTAAAGGCGGTTTGGAATGTGCGGTTTGTTTATGTGAATTTGAAGATGATGAAACGTTGCGTTTAATGCCTCCGTGTTGCCACGTGTTTCATTCTAATTGCGTTGATGTTTGGCTATCGGAAAACTCCACGTGTCCTTTATGTAGAGCTGATCTTACCCGGACGACGTCGTCTCAGATCTATATAAATTCGGATCCGGATCCGGATCCGGAATTGGAATCTTCTGACGCGGGTTTATTGGATGGTGTGACGTGGACTAGTAGTAACATTACGCCTCGGTCAAAGTCAACGGGATTGTCCAGCTGGCGTATAACCGGTATTTTATTCCCGAGATCTCACTCGACCGGACATTCATTGGTTCAACCGACAGAGAATTTGGACCGGTTTACACTCCGGTTACCAGAAGAAGTACGGAGGCAATTGATGAAGTCGTCAATGAGGGAAGGACACGTGGAGTTACCTCAAGCGAGGAGTTCACGTCGCGGTTATAGAAGCGGTAGCGTTGGGAGTGAAAGAAGCGTTTTCACGAACGGTCAAAAGAATGGAAATAGTCAACGGTTACATTCTCTGTCTTTCTCCTTCTCTTTCCGGAGTGGTTCCGTACGGTCTCCTTTCGGCGGAGACGCGGTGCCTCCGCCGCCTAAAGATCTTTTCCGATCAGGTGAACGGTCGTTCGAACGGC
>KE152569.1:123898-134417 GCA_000411095.1 Aethionema arabicum | reverse complement strand
TCAAACAATTATTTGCTAAATAATATATATATATATATATATATATATTCAGAAGTCAAGTCGTAAGATTAAGTGTTGTTTGTATCAAACATTATAAAAATGAGTCTTCATTTAGTATTCTTGAATTTTGGTTCAGATTTATTGGCATATACCGGACTTAACAAATCTAATTTTATTCGGTTTAGTTACAAGTTTGTAAAAAAGTAAACCGAAATTATTTTTCATTCCAAATAACAAACAACCATGAAACGAGAGAAAAAAAATCACAAAGTCAACTAGTATTTTATATGTATTAGTTTTGTGGAACATTAATGTTTTTTATAGAAATTATATTAGCTTATCTTTTTATTATGTTAATTTCTAAAATCACAAAGTCATTATCAATAAAACGCACTAAGAGACGGTCCTAGTACTTTACCAAACTAATTACGTAGCCAAAAGGTAACACAAATAAACATGTGCATTATATGTTAAACAATATAGTATTTAATATTCTTACAAAAAAAAAAAAAAATTATTTAATAGTATTGAAGAAAATGACAAAACTAAAGGCAAAAATTGATGTTAGTTTTTGGAAAAATTTAAAGAAAAATAAAGTGTGGACAGGATGAAGACTTTTGAGAAGAAATTAGGGTTTGATATATATATATATTTAAAAAAAAAATCTAGAGTAAATGAAGAGTTAAAAGTAGAGTCAAATCAGATGTCTCATCAGGGTTTCTTATTTAAGAGACTGTTTGGCGTAAAAATATATAGAAATTGGTCCATTTATAAGAAAGAGAAAAGAGAAGAAGATGAATGTGTGAAGGTGACAAGTCCAAAATGAGTAATAATATTCTCTTAATGTGCAACTCAGACTTCGCTTTTGTTTCCTTTTCTTTTGGGAAACTCTCTGCAACCAAACAGTGTCTTGTTTTTGTCAATCATCTCTTCCTCTTTTAATTAAAAAAAATGCATTTATTCTGACTTTTATATATACTTATCGCATGTGTAATCATAGAGGAGTCACCACATATGTCAAAAAAAAAAATAATAATAAAAGAGGAGTCACTCATTTTTGGAAATTATCATAAATATAAAAAAAAATATTTAGCATGTTTATTTGTTTCAAAATATCTTTTTATTTAAATAATATACTAACCCGGCAAAAAAAAAAATAATATACGAAAAATATTATTGAATATTGAACTATTTTTTTTTTTTGTTTTCTAACGAACACTAGAATTCTATTTAATGTGAGAAACCGATCAAAACACATTAACTCTTTGTGGATATACAAAAGCCTCCAAAACATTAGTTGTTGTTGTGCAGAGGACATCTTCATTATATAATTATAAGAGGAAAAAGAAAAAATCTTGATCAAATATTATATTATTGGTCTGACTATAATTAACTCAACATGTAGACGACACTCGTGTGT
Organism: Aethionema arabicum; assembly: GCA_000411095.1. Taxonomy (NCBI): domain Eukaryota; kingdom Viridiplantae; phylum Streptophyta; class Magnoliopsida; order Brassicales; family Brassicaceae; genus Aethionema; species Aethionema arabicum. Next base: position 132,997 of record KE152569.1, on the reverse strand, counting down.
TCCAATGCATACATATATTTTAGTGTATGTAAATGTGTTGTTTTTTTGGTCGTGAAACTCATTTTTCAAACCCTAAGATTTATAGCCGAAGGGGTAAAAAACAAGGTGTAAATGTAAAATTTTAGCTGAGAAAAAAAAAATGTAAAATTTTAAAAAATTCACAAAGTTATATTTTCATCTTCAAGAAATCTCTATTTTTGGTTAATTGGCTTTGTGTTCACCTTTCAAGCAAAACCTCTTTTGAGTTTTTCACCTTTCACATAAATCTTTTTTACTTTCACCTAAGTTACTGTTGCAATTTTAGGTTTCTCCTAGTTCTATAAATTTAATGAATATAATAATTAATTTTAACTATGTATGTTTTCAAATATATATTTGAAAAAACATTAAGTTTAGCTTTTGCAAAATTTGGTTGGGTTGTAGACATGTTTAGATAAAATCATTAATTGAGTGTCTATTAAAATAAATTAAATTAAATTAAATATGCATTTATAATAACAAAGCCTAGGCCCAATGAGAAATGTAAATATAAAAAAATTGTGCTTAGCTAGGCCTAGGCCCAATAGAAAACCCATTTTTCACCTAAACGCACCGTTTCGAGTAAAAGAATTTATTGGATCGGTTAAGTGTTTTAGGCGGTTTAAACTATCGGTTTAATGCCTAAACCGATTAATTTGAAACTGGTCATTAAAACGGTGTCGTTCTATTGGATGTCTTCACTGAGTCGCCACTCGAGTCACCACCGTCTTTGGTTACGAATTGATCTTCGGCACGCCGTGTTCACCTTTTCAAGTCGTCTGGTGTTTCCTTGTTTCGGGTCGATGATTTAAGATTCCGAAACTCGAATTTTGCCCACTTTTGCGATCACCGGCGCCGTTCACGGTTGAATTTTTCTTTTTTATCGCCAGGTATGTTATCCACTCTAGTCAATCTCTTTGTACTTCGACCTGCTTGTGCATTTCAGCTCGTATCTCTGTAACTGTTGGAGGCATTATTGTTTGGGTTCATTCAACTGCGAGCTCGATGGTTATATGATAGTTTACTATTTGTAATGCGATTCCGCTTCTGCGTTTAAAGAGGTCTAAAATTGCTTTGGAAGGTAGTTTGGTTGCAGCTTGTATTTGCGGTTTAATTACAAGGGTCGTTTATAGAAATGGAAACTACTCAGAGAGATGAGCTTGCAAGCTTCTTAAATTCTCTTCCACCTGTGGATTTCTGTTGTGTTTATGGTTCGATTTTGCACCCAAATAACCAAGATAAGGTATTATCCTCCTCTGGAACTCAGTGATGAGTATTCTTATTTCTGACCAGCTCATTAATTGGCCGTCAAAGTACTACATTTGCTTTTGCAGTCGAAAATGGTGGATTATATCCTTGGAGTCTCTGATCCCATCCAATGGCATTCTGAGGTGAGTCTGGGAACATAGCAATATAATATTGATTATGATCGTGGATTTGGGGCTATTGAATCTCGTGGATCCTAATTATCATCTTTTTTTGTGTGTGATCAAGAATCTGAAACTGAATTCAGAACACTATGCCTCGTGGATGGTTCATCTTGGCGGACCTAAGCTGGTATATTGTCTCAATATCTCGTACACTTTCGTTCTTTGTATGGATTAACCACTCTACCAGAACACTGAACCCCCACAGTTTTTTGTTCTGAGAAAAGATAACGAAAGTTGCAGATGTAGTTGGAGTGGGAGTTCACTTCAATCCATTTGTTAATTGGAACAACAGGGTAAGAATTTACCGAAATAAACTTAATGAACAATCTAATTTTGTTAGTCTATGCTTTTACTCTATATCTTCTGTTTATAGTCTGCGGCTGGTGTTATCATTGCATGCATTTACATTCATTTTTCCTTTGTGAAACTCTTTACAGAAACTCAAGTATGGGGTTGCTCGGATGCATGACTTAGTAGAGGATATACTGAACTGGAATAGGCTCTACTTGAGCGGCCGTTTGCAGAAACCGGTATAGTATGTCAGTTGTGTTTGTTTCTTACTCTAATCGTCCTGGATTATGAGGAGATGTCTTAGGGAAGTCTCTTTGGTTGCAGGTTCATTTTCTTGTTGATAATCTGGACATAGAGGATGTAAATTCTGTTAACAGGAGAGCTGCAATATCTGCAGCTCTTCTTCTCTTGCCATCAAAATTCACAGAGGTTGGTTTCTATTTGGTGCTCAGAAATTTTTGAATGTAAATAAGACTTTACAAATAATATACCGAACTCTTACACAGGAAGATCTCTACACCAAAATATGCAGCCTGTCTTACATGGGTGACCTGCGAATGTTTTTCGCTGAGGATGCTAATAAGGTGAGAACCCAGTCTTGTCTTGTGTGCATTCCCATTGAGAAATCATTATTAGAACATGTAAATTACTCTTACATCCCTCATTTCCCTTAGGTGAACAAGATTGTCAAGGGACAATTTGATCTTTTCCAGTCAATGTATAAGCCTTTTCTTGAAGAGTGTGAGACCAAACACTTGCTGAGATTCTCTTCTACTGAGACCAGTCATGCTAAACTAGTTCAGGTAGAACCTATATATATCCGGTTGGCTAGATCTTGAGCTTCTTGCAATCATTGTTCTTATATTGAGTTATACATTGGTGACAAAAGGCGAGGTCTTGTACATTGTGAGCAGGACTCTAGCCTTTCAGCAACACGCTCTCTGGTCTCTTTGCTTCCTGCATCAATCAGAAGTCAAATGGGGAAGTTGATTGGGGAAAAGAAAATCTTGAGTGAGACTGGTATGATATCTGATATCTCTAAGTCATACACGTACCCTACGATCATATAAAAGGAGATTGAGACATGATTATTGATGCTTGGTAACAGAACTGGTCGTTTAAAATATATATATAGGTGGAGTTTTGAGCGAAGTTACTATGAGGTCAAGAGAAGAAGCAGTGAAGTGTATGGAAAAGATATTGAAGCGAAGGGTAATGGTTTCAAGCGCGAGACAGGCGGTGTCTGGTTTCTTGGCTGCTGGAGCTGCTAATGCAACAATGTATCTATCCCGGAAAATGCAAAAAGCCTGGAATTCTCGGGCATGAGTTGCTGCGAAAAGCCGAAAACTCAGCCTCAAACAGACGACAAGTTTTGGCATTGTGATAAGAGTTAGCCCCAAATTAAATCTACAAACATTTTTGGATAGTACTCACCACAAAATAATCATAGGTTTAGGATACTTTTAAATCTTAGAAGAAGACATCTTGAATACCCACGTTCTTACTTTTCTTCACTGAAAATTGACTCTTTTGCACTTTTGATGTACAAAACCAGATCGTACCATACACAGTAACAAAAAGGGGTGGATGAGGATGACGAAAGCAAATCTGGTAAGTGAGGAGATTTATTGAAGGATAGTTTCGAGATTCCAACAAAAACTGTCTAAATCTTTTACTTGTCAAACATGGAAGCGCAAGAGTCTAACAGACAAAAACAGATTGGGGTCCAGTGGTCCCATGTTTTGAGGTATCTTTCACTCTCTCCACCGATTGAATAATTGCATTCATGAGTGGTGTCGAACTAGTTGAATAGCAAGCTTGACGAAAGAGGAGACTAAGAGAATGGGTTCTGTTATTGAACAAGATAACGGCGATGGAGTTGAAGAGAAAGGATACTGGCGATGGAGCAAGAGAGATTTCTTCCCTGAAGAGTCTTTCCGGAGCTGGTCTACTTACAGAGCTGCCCTTTCTCAGACGTGTTCAAGGTTCAAGAACAGAGTAGTTAGCAGGTCTGATGATGAGAACGAACGGGTTGAGCTCAGGAAACAGAGCGAACATGATATGAAACGGTGCCTCACCTGGTGGGATTTAGTCTGGTTCGGATTTGGGTCTGTAATTGGAGCTGGAATCTTTGTCCTGACAGGTCAACAAGCTCATGAACATGCAGGACCAGCTATTGTCTTATCTTATGTTGTTTCTGGATTCTCTGCCATGCTCTCTGTCTTCTGCTACACAGAATTCGCCGTGGAAATCCCTGTAGCCGGTGGCTCATTTGCTTACTTGAGGATTGAGCTTGGGGATTTTGCAGCTTTCATCACAGCTGGAAATATACTTCTTGAAGGTATAGTTGGAACTGCAGCCGTTGCAAGAGCCTGGACTTCCTACTTCGCAACGCTTTTGAATCACAAACCGGATGATTTACGAATCAGCACAAATCTCAGTCCTGGTTTTAATCTCCTGGACCCAATAGCTGTCGTGGTTATAGCCTCTGCAACCACCATTGCAGCAATCAGCACCCAAAAGACTTCACTACTTAACTGGATAGCTTCTGCTATCAATACCGTGGTCATAGTTTTTGTCATAATCGCAGGTTTTATCCACGCCAACACCTCAAATTTGACACCTTTCTTCCCTTATGGCCCTGAAGGAGTATTCCAAGCAGCAGCAGTGGTATACTTTGCATATCTAGGCTTTGATAGCATAGCTACCATGGCTGAAGAAACCAAGAATCCATCAAGAGACATACCAATAGGCTTACTCGGTTCAATGTCGATAATTACAGTTATATACTGCTTGATGGCTTTATCTTTGGCTATGATGCAGAAATACACAGAAATGGATCCAAACGCTGCTTACTCTGTAGCGTTTCAAAGCGTGGGGATGAAATGGGGAAAGTACTTGGTAGCTCTTGGTGCTCTCAAAGGAATGACTACAGTTCTTCTCGTAGGAGCATTAGGACAAGCACGGTACGTTACTCATATCGCAAGAACACACATGATCCCACCTATATTTGCTCTTGTTCATCCAAAAACAGGAACACCGGTAAACGCAACGCTTCTTGTAGCCATTCCTAGTGCTCTTATAGCTTTCTTCTCAGGTTTAGATGTTTTAGCAAGCCTATTATCCATAAGTACTCTGTTTATTTTCACAATGATTCCTATAGCTCTTTTAGTGAGAAGATACTACATGAGAGGAATCACTCCAAGAACAGATCTTCTTAAGCTTACTAGTTGCCTCTTAATCATTCTTGCTTCTTCTATTGGTACCTCAGCTTACTGGGGAATGGGTTTCAAGGGCTGGTTTGGGTACACAATAACTGTTCCTCTTTGGTTTTTGGGTACTTTAGGGATTATATTCTTTGTTCCTCAACAAAGAACTCCAAAAGTATGGGGTGTTCCACTAGTTCCATGGCTTCCATGTTTATCAATTGCTATAAACATCTTTTTAATGGGGTCTTTGGAAACTCAAGCTTTCGTGAGGTTTGGCCTTTGTACAGTAGCCATGTTGGTTTACTATTTTCTACTTGGTCTTCATGCCACTTTTGATATGGCTCATCAACAAGTCGTGCTAATGCCTTAGAAAGTGTATATACCACTGGGACAAATGTTATTATTTTAAAGTTTATTAATGATGGTTAAAGTAGCTGTGATAAAAAGGCTCTCGTAGCTCAGTTGGTTAGAGCACCCGTTTAGTAAGCGGGAGGTCTTGAGTTCAACTCTCAACGAAAGCACTACTATTTTTATTTTTTATTATGTTTTACAATTCTAGCAGATAACTTTCAGAACATTGGATTAACCCCCCTAAAACTTTTTAATCTTACAAAATTGACCCTATGATCTGTTTTGGTTATCAAGTGGTATGTACTGAGACATAATAGACACAATCTCTGAATCCATGTAAGACTGCAAACAAAAAAAGAAAAAATATCAGATTTTAATGATGATGATGATGATGATGATGATGACGATGATGATGCATAAAGAGAAGTTGTAAAGACTAGACATTACCTGGATACGGTACTTATAGACTATGTAACTAGCTACAGAGAAGCCTACAATGGAGGAAGCTAGAATTGCAAATATGAACAACCATCCAATTCTTGATTCACTCCTCTCTGTTTTTCACCAAAACATTGAGATTTTTCATCAAAAAATCTTCAAGAAGTTATATAACATCTGAATTTATGTCTTGTTTTTTCAACATACCTATACAAATATCTTCTTCTTGTAGATATACACCATTGTTAGAGCATTTACAGTCATGTCCTCCCCATTTGTTCTTACATTTGCAGTCATCACATTCACAAGCTGTTTTCTCTTTGCATTCATCAATGTCTACTAAGTAAGAAATCAATAAGGATTAGTTAAGAGATAATAATGTTAACAGAAACTACGAAAGATATCGTTGAAAAGCTTCACCTTCACATTTCAGTCCATCTCCATGGAAGCCAGAAGGGCAACGACATCCTGATGTCTCTGAATTCTGTGTACAAAACAGAACTTAAAAACTTAAAATCATACAACATACATAAGAAAAAAGTAGAAGAAAAGGTTAAAGTACCAAACAAGCAGAGAGAGTAAGGCCGTTTCTGGTTTCAGACCAGCAGCCTCCATTGTTAATCGAACATCTTGCAGGTCCATAAGCTGAAATCAGTCACAAGAAGAAACAGTTAAAGAACATCAAGATCAAGAAGCTCTGAAGTAAGAAAAGACTTCAAGAACATACGTTTGCAAGAAGTATAACCATCTCCTTTGTATTGAACATCATTGATTACTGGACATTCACATATTCTTCCTCTAAATGTATCCTAACAGAATTCATGTTTCGTTTAAAGAACAGATGAAATCAAACGGGTAAAAAAACATCGGTTTCTCGTAATACCTTACAAGCCGTTACATTGAATCTCTTATCTTGCCAACATCCTCCATTTACTTCTAGACATTCATTGGTCTGTATACCTGTTCTAGACTTGTTTATTTAGTATGTCTAAATTACTTACTAGTTTACTTAAGTTAAAGTGAAACTTAACTTGTATTCAAACATATCAAAGGTTCTGTTCCCTCTTTGAATCCTGAACATATAGCCTTTAAAACTGCTGTTCTGTCTAGTTTGCCGCGATATTGAGCATTGTTTATCATCAATGTAGGCAAGATTGAGATAAATCCACGATCTTCATACTTCAAAAAATGACATCAAAGAAAGAAGAAAACAGTTCAGTTGCTTAATTACTTCCAAAAAAGATAGATTTATATATGGAGAAGAGATCAAGAAACCTGAAGAGCTTGCTCAGCTTTCAAAACTTCATTCTCTACATCAGCTTCAGTATCACCAATGCAGTTCTTGATCTTCTCAAGAGGTAAACCTGAGAAAAAGAAACAGAATCTGTACAGAAAAAGATGGAATAAACTCTAAACACACTGCGACAAAAAGTTCTTACCAAGAGATTCCAGGACAGTTTCTGCACAATGTTTGCTATACTTGTTCTCTTTCATAGAACATCTGATGTTAAAATCTGTTACATAATCCCACCAGATCCAAGATTTGTTCATCTCTTTAGCTACTTTATGAACACATAACTGTCTTAGATTCTCGTAAACAACGTCCCTTCCATTGTATCCTTTTCCAAGGTCTTGTTCAGGGTCAGGAGCACAGTATCTCCCATGGTTTATACACTGAGACTTACATTGACTGCTAAGGAGAAGCTCCTTTGGACAAAACCAAGAAATGTAATGAGGTGTGAACAAAGTGTAACCGGTTTTTTCGAGAATCTGAGCAATTCCTTTGAAGTTTTTGATGAAGTTCGTTTGATCATTTGTGTTAGCCCATAGCTCATACTCAACTCTGTCATCAGGATGTGGTAAAGACTCACTCCAGTCTATCTTTAAGACTATTTCTTCACCTTTTTTAAGAGCTTGCTTTAGGTTATTGCCTAAAGAGCTAAGGATTAAAGCAGATGGTATGTTGATTTTCTGTAGAAAGTCATGATCTTTTTCTTGTGATTCTTCTGGTGAATCCATTGTTATTAATGGCTCTACAATGTTGTCAGCTATTAGAACAGCTTTTGCACCTGATTGTTGTCCATTCCATACTTTTAAAGTAAAGTAACAAACTGTAAAGAAACGAGAGAGCTGAGTCAGATTACAAGAACAGGAAACAAACCCTAAAGTTCTGAACTTTGAAATCAGATTCTTTATAAAACAGTCAAATTCGATTGAATTCTCACTGAAATAGCAAAATCCAGTAGAAATTGAAAGAATATATTGAGGAAAGTATTGCATCGGTTAATTAGAATTTCCACAAGCGAACAGAATTCAAGAAGATTGCAAGATTCAAGAACAGCAAACAAACCCTAAAGTTCTAAACTTTCGAATCAATTTCTTTATAAAACAGTAAAATTCGATTGAATTCTCACTAAAATAATCGAAAATCGAACAGAAATTGAAATATTGAGCAAAGTATTGCATAGGTTGATTGGAATTTCCACAATCGAGTGTTAATCACTGGATTCTTTATGAAGCAGCAGAAATTTACAGAATTGCATCGATTCATCAGAATTTCAACAATCAAATACGCTAATCACAAAATTCAAGAAGATTCACAAGTTTTGCAGAGGATTTTACAGAGAAAAAGAGTAAAGAGTAAAGAGTTAGTACCTCCACGATCAATGAGGAGAATGGTGGGATAAGAGGAAGTGGGCTTGAAGGTTTTGTTAAAAGGATCACATCCGTACGTTTCTTGGCCGGCGTAGACGACGGAGCCGATCATGAAACCACCGTAATTTGGTATACCAAAGTTTGAAATGGCTGCGTCGTGCTTAGCTCCCATTTCCCACGAGTTTAGGATTGTTACACTGCTTTTCTCTACGAAGAATTTGGCAGAGACATAAAGAGTGTTGATGACCATGACCATGGTCAACGCTAGAAACAGAGCCAATACAGCTCCTTTATTGATCGGAGACATTGTTTCTTCACTAAACAGAAATGGGTTTTTCTCTGATTTCTAATTTCATCATCATCATCAGAAGAAGAAGAGGAGTTTGATAGAGTCAGCGGAGCTGCCATGTTTCTGCAACTACTCTCGAGTCTCTGAGTCTCTTTTTGGTATTTTTCTCAATAATTATTTGTAAAGTTAATACTTTTTTTCAAATTATGAGTTTATTGAAATAGGCATTTAATACTTTTTTCAAGTTATAAAATTCTTTTTTTTTTATTTTAGATCGAGTGGATTTATATATACGGAAGAGTACATATAAGATTTTCTTGAGAAAACTGAGATTTTATAATAATTTTATTTGTGTTTATTAATTTGTAAACTTAAAAAATAATTAATTACATAAGAAAAAAATATTCAACTTTAAAAT
>KE152569.1:93954-121022 GCA_000411095.1 Aethionema arabicum | reverse complement strand
TCGATTGAATTCTCTCTAGAATAATCGAAATCCAGCAGAAATTGAATGAATGTTGAGCAAAGTATTGCATCGGTTGATTAAAATCTTGTTTGAAAGTTTAGAACTTTAGGTTTTGTTATTATAAAATCTCAGTTTTCTTATAAAATTATGATTTTGTTAAAAGAAATTATGAGTTTATTGAAATAGGCATTTAATACTTTTTTAGATTTATGAAGTTTTTTTTTTTTTAGATTGAGTGGATTTATATATAGAGAAGGGTACATATAGGAATTTTTTAAGAAAACTGAGATTTTATAATAATTTTATTTGCATCTATTAATTTGTAAACTTAAAAAATAATTAATTACATAAGAAAAAATATTCAACTTTAAAATCATAATGATGTTCTCTCCATGACGCGCCTTTTATTTTAAAATTTTATTTTTTCGCAAAAAAGCGCAAAATTCGGTGGACTAACCCCTTGCCGTTTTGATGAAACGCGCTCAACGCGCTCCAAGTGCGCGTGGGCATTTGTTTACTGATATGTCATTTTTAAACGCGCTCATTTATATTTTGGGCCTATTATTTTGATATGGGCTTTTGTTTAATATATGTCGCTTTATTAAACTCACTGGTTTATGTTTTGGATCTATTAAAATTTGTAATGGGCTTTACTATAGTTCACAACTATACATTTTTTTAAAAGTTGGTCAAAATGAAAATTTATAGATTATAGTTCACATTTATGTATTTTTGTAAGAAAAAATTGGTTTACATGAGAATTTGTGAACTATAGTTCACAATTATACATTTTTAAAAAAAAATGTTGAAAATGAAACTTTGTGGATTATAGTTCACATTTACATATTTTTTCCCAGAATAAATTGGTTTATATGAATATTTATGAGCTATAGTACACAATTATAAAATTTTAAAAAAAAGGTGAAAATGAAATTTTGTGCATTATAGTTCACATTTATATATATTTTTTTTTAAAAATTGGTTTATATGAAAATTTGTGAACTATAGTTCACAATTATACATTTAAAAAAAATTTGTGAACTATAGTTCAGAATTATACATTTAAAAAAATTGGTGATAATGAAAATTTATGGATTATATCCCCATTTATATTTATTTTTATAAATTAGTGAAAATAAAAAATTGTTGAATATATCTCACTATGTACAAAATGTTGTAAAATATAATACTCCTTTAACTAAACTAATACTAATATAAAACTTGTTCTAAATTGTTAATATTTACATTGATAAAACTATTAATTGTCCCTCAAAATTTACAGTCGATCGGTCCAATTTCCAATGCAGATGGCCCATCGTCAGATTAAAGCCAATAATGGGCGTACCGAAGCCCAATTTTTTTTTTTGGGTAAAATTGTTTTTTTTTTCTTACCTCTCCCGGTTTACTTATTTTTTTTTTTCCGAACTCTCTCGGTTTACTTAAAAGCTTATCTAAATATTGTAACTATGCTTGAATTTTAAATTATTAATTCATTTAATATCCCTTATCATCTTAGATCTATTTTAAATTATAGATTAAAATCTCGGAAACTTTTGAATTAAAAAAAGGATCCCATAAAAAAATAATAAACCAATCAGATTCGAAATTCCCTTGGAAGACTCCAAAAAATCATGTTTTAAAAATGTTATATTATTTAAATCACTCTTTTTTTTTTTGTGAAGCTTAAAATATCTATTTGCACTACTTCGATGCGCGACAGATGACAGCCATTTCCTAAGTCAGCGACCCAAACCGTGTCCATAATCATTTATAAAATATATATTAATTAATAATATATTTAAAAGCCGTGTTCGTATTTTTAACATGTATTATACATGTTCAATATCTGTATATACACACCACACATGTATTCATACGCTGAAGTCCAATATGTCTGCGTTTTTAAGTATTTAAACGTTTCTCTCCACACCAAAAATAGGAAAAAAACATCATCACTCAAACTTGGTGAAGTAATGAATCTCAGCTTCTTCTTCTTCATCCCCTTTTTATTTCTCTTCTTGCTTTTCCAAAACCCTAATTTTGGTTTAGCTTCTAATCTTAAATGTGTACCTGCCGAGAGAAAAGCTCTTCTCACTTTCAGAGCTGCATTATCTGATACTTCTGGTCGGCTCTCTTCTTGGTCTGGATCTGATTGCTGTAACTGGACTGGTGTTTCCTGTGACAGCACCAGCCATGTTGTCAAGATTGATCTTAAAAACCCTAATCCAGAGGTTAACTCTGATGAGTTCAAGAGAGGTTTCTTGCGTGGTAAGTTACATCCATCTCTCACCACTCTCAAGTTCCTAGCCCATCTGGATTTGAGTTTGAATGATTTCAACGGATTGGAGATTCCTCAGTTCCTCGGTGACATTTTGAATCTGAGGTATCTGAATCTTTCTTTGTCGTCGTTTTCTGGGGAAGTTCCTGCAAGTCTTGGGAAATTGAAGAAGCTGGAGTCTCTTGATTTGTATGCTGAGTCGTCTAGTGAGTTTGCTTTGCACGCAAGTAGCCTCCGGTGGCTTTCAAATCTGTCTTCTCTTAGTTACCTCAACATGGGGTATGTGAATCTAAGTGGTCTTGGTGAAACTTGGTTAGATAATTTCAGTAAAATCTCGAAGCTAAAGGAGTTGCGTTTGTTTAAATGTGAGCTTAAGAACTTACCCCTCTCGTTGTCTTCCACTATGAATTTGAAACTCCTTGAAGTTCTTGATCTGTCTGAAAACTCGCTTAATTCGCCGATACCCAATTGGATATTTGGACTCACCAATCTAAGAAAACTATTTCTAAGATGGGATTTTCTCCAGGGCTCGATTCCTTCTGGTTTTAAGCAGTTGACTCTTTTAGAGACACTTGATCTGTCTAATAATCTGGGTCTTAGTGGAGAGATTCCATCGGATCTTGGAGATCTTCCTCATCTGAAGTTTCTAGATCTTTCTGCAAACGAATTCAAAGGTCAAATCAATGGCTTTATCAACGCCTTTTCTAAAGGTAATAGCTTGGTTTTTCTTGATCTTAGTTCCAACAACTTGGCTGGGACATTACCTGAATCGCTTGGAGCGTTAAGGAATCTACAGATTCTGGATCTTTCTTCGAATTCCTTCATGGGTTCGGTCCCTTCCTCTATAGGGAACATGGCTTCACTGAAGAAATTGGATCTTTCTTACAATGCCATGAATGGAAATATTGCAGAAAGCTTAGGGCAGCTCAAAGAGCTTGTAGATCTGAATTTAATGGCGAATTCATGGGAAGGTGTTCTTCAGAAATCTCATTTCATTAATCTTAAAAGCTTGAAAAGCATCCGTCTCACAACTGAACCAAACAGATCTCTTGTCTTTAAGCTACCATCTACATGGATTCCTCCTTTTAGACTCGAGTTGATTCAAATCGAGAACTGCCAGATCGGTCCTGTATTCCCCAAATGGCTTCAAGTCCAGACCAAACTCAACTTTGTCAATCTCAGAAACACTGGAATTGCAGATACAATACCAGAGAGCTGGTTTTCAGGTCTCTCTCCTGACATAACTTACTTGAATCTAGCAAACAACAGAATCAAAGGTAGATTACCTCAGAATCTTAAGTTCCCAAAGCTAAACTACATTGATTTGAGTTCCAACCGCTTCGAAGGTCCTTTTCCTCTTTGGTCAACACCCGCATCAGAGTTGCGTTTATACGAGAACAACTTCTCGGGTTCTCTTCCATCAAACATCAATGTTTTGATGCCAAGATTGCAGAACATGTATCTCTTTAGTAACAGCTTCAACGGTCAAATCCCATCGTCTCTATGTGAAATCTCAGGTCTACAAGTTCTATCTCTTAGAAACAACCATTTCACTGGTAGTTTACCAAATTGTTGGCATGCGTTCATGCTCTATGGAATTGATGCATCTCAGAATAACTTATCAGGAGAAATACCAAAGTCTTTTGGGTCGTTACGTTCTCTCAGCGTCTTGCTTCTTAACGAGAATGCTTTGGAAGGTAATATCCCAGACAGTCTTCAGAACTGCAGCGGTCTTACAAACATTGATCTTGGAGGAAACAAGTTAACTGGGAAACTTCCATCATGGCTTGGTAAGTTGTCTTCCTTGTACATGCTTCGTCTCCAAACTAACTCTTTCAACGGGCAAATCCCAGATGAGCTCTGCAGCCCTCCAAATCTACACATTCTGGATCTCTCAGGAAACAAAATCTCAGGCCCCATTCCAAAATGTATCGGCAATCTCACAGCGATTGCAACTGGTAAAAGCGGAGAGGTCTTCCAGAATCTCATCTTCATCGTGAGAAGATCTCGTAAATATGAAGACATAGTCAATAGCATAAACCTTTCAGGAAACAATATAAACGGAGAAATTCCAGGGGAAATTTTGGGCCTCTCTTACCTGCAAATCCTGGATTTATCCAAAAACTCCATGGCTGGAAGAATTCCTGAAAAGATTTCAGAGCTGAGTCGCTTGCAGACGCTTGATCTTTCACAAAACAAGTTTTCTGGAAACATTCCTCAGAGCTTGGCAGCAATATCTTCCCTGCAAAGGCTGAATCTTTCGTCCAATAAACTGGAGGGACGCATTCCTAAGCTTCCCAAGTTTCAAGATCCGTCCATTTACATTGGAAATGACTTGCTATGTGGGAAACCACTGCCGAAAAAATGTCCAGGAGACATCAGTAGGAAATTGTAGTAGTAAATCGAGTAAAACCCGCAAATAAAATCCTCGCTTCCTTGCAAAACAATGTATCCTGATCATTCCCAATAATAATAGTTTGAACACGTTTAAATTCCACAATCTGACTCTGCTTTGGTAAAGAATCCCGACACTGAATCTGTTGTAACCACTTACACGAACTTGGCCACTTAAGCAAACCAATGCAATGAAAAATCAGCTTTCAGGGGTTATAACAGAGCCATTCTGAAGAAAAATTTGAAAAACTATGAAGAATATTATACCTGCAGTGCAGTAACAACTTGACCATGTAACTCAAAAAGTAGATCAGTCTCATCACCGAGCAGACGAGAGAAAAGCTTATCAGTTAACGTCCTGAAGTGCACAATCAATATTCACTTTTGCCAGGGAAGATAGACAAACTACCAGAGATATAACTGATTCTAGTACAAAGAAAACTAGACAAAGAGGCGTGCTGAGAATGCCACTTTCCTCACCATACTACTATAGAATAAATCGGTGTTCAATGCAATAATATTTGAAGTTGCTAGGGACCTTATGAATTACAAAAGCGTGCAAGTGATGCATTTCAAAAAAGCCAGTTAACGCTAATGTTACCGAGCCAGATCAGAAGAGGGAACTGGGCTAAGGCTAAAAAGAGCAGGAGGTAATGGTGTTTGCTCGAGTCATAACTTCGAACTTCTGCAAAGAGGACTCTTTTCATTGTCTTCACCAAGAAAATCCCCGTGCATAAACAGGTCCATGGCATCAAGGCATAGTACGAGTATCCCCATATTATCTTTGCAAAAACAGCTAGACATAAACCTGTGAAAGCATAGCCTCCATAAGCAACAATTTCTAGAAGAGGTGCCTCTCCACTTCCCAGTGACAGCAACATTATTTTTAGCAGCATCACTTGCAAAAACCAGCCAACCAATCCTTTTGCAAACAGCCAATTCAAAGCTTCTGGAGTAAACCTATATAATTCAGGTTCAAAACGAACATTGCATACTGGTCAACAACATAAAGAGCTAATTGCAGGACAGGAAAATCAAAGTGTAATGAACACTTTGACGAAATGGAACTCAAATCTAATGGATAAGAAGATTGACAGAGAAAGAAACCTGAGAACTTACTTTCCGTTAAGACCCAATGAGAGGCCAGCAAGAACAACATAGGTTCCAAAAGCCATGAAAGGAATGTATAAGTCGGGTGCATTTATATCATAGATTGGAGGCTTGTAAGAGAGTCTACCCCCAACTGGTTCTGATATTCTGGTCCAATGCCCCTGAGGTTAAAGCAAAACCCACAGGAGTTACTTAATGCCTGATACGATCAGGAAACAGACAAAAGAAGACTAACTTACCCTGTGTAGGAGTGGAAATAGTATAATTTTCAATTTGTTTCTCACATACTGATCATTCACTTGAAAATAGTATTGTGGATCAGAGAAGTATCGGCTTATCTGTTCAATACAAATAAGTTATGAACAAAAAATTGATGAAACCCACACATTATTCTCCATCCGCAATCATCAAGAATCACTTACGTTGCTCTGCACATACTCTGAGCTAGATCCCAAAATTTTCTCCCCGTATGCACCCAATCCACCACGGATAAACCCAGAGCCAGCTCCAGAAAATGGATTCCCAAACGGCCCAGGCACAGGGTTTCCCGGCTGAGCTCCAACGTTGTTATTGTACATCTCTGCCGTCAAAGTAAATCAAATCATTCAACATAACTCAGAAATCTCCATTTCATTAGTTCGTCCATAAAATTAGATTATATCAAGAGTCCTTGAGAAAGCTATGATAGTCAGATACACTCATCACCAAATCATAAGCTACATTACAATCGCTGTACACTTCCATGAGTAGAATCCACCAAAATTCACAACCAAAAACGATCTACACTATCAACGGAAGAAAACCGGATCACACCAATAACCGCAAAAAAAAAAAAATTGGAGAGCTTTCAAATTCAATAATCAACCATGACAGGTAAGATCCAATCACTAATCTACGAACAAAAAACTCGCACTACCTCGACGAGAAAGATAGCTAGTGAAAAACAGAGGAAAAAGCTCGAATTACCCCACCTGTGATCTGCGCCTATGGAGTATGGACAGAGAAGAGAACATCGACGACTCGGACGGAAACGGGTGTTTCTGGGCTTTCAGTGACAGCCTGTCACGTTAGGAACAGTTCATTTCATCTCGGTTTAGTAAATTCCAATTTTACCCTTATTTTCTCATATTGGGCCTATACTCTTAAAATCAGGCCTATAGTCTTAAAATTGGGCCTATAGTCTTAAAATCGGGCCTATACTCTTAAAATCGGGCCTATAGTCTTAAAATTGGGCCTATACTCTTAAAATTGGGCCTATAATCTTAAAATTGGGTTTTTTTTTTTTTTTTGCCAATTTTGTGTGGTTGATCGTCGAGCATCAAGAATGGCGGATACCATATGGATTTGATTCTCTCTTTTTTATCTCCTTAGAAAATTTTGCGGATAGAGAGAAAAATGAGCTCTCTGGGATTTTCAGTAAGAACTTGCTCTCCAAAAGAGCTAAAAAAATGCAGAAATCTTGTGAAGAATTCAAGCAGAACAGAGGAAATTTCTGGTATCGTTAACTTAACCACAAAACAAAAGGTTTCTGATCCTAAGCTGCTTCAATTAAGCTCAGCTTCGTGTGGTAGAAGAGAAGCAATTGGAGCAGGTTTCTGTATCGGGATTCTTGATGTTTTATTACGAACTAACGAGTCTTTAGCAGCTGAAACATCTTCTTGTGACTTCTCTGTTTCTCCCTCTGGCCTTTCTTTCTGCGACAAAGTAATCGGCTACGGTCCTGAAGCCATTAAAGGACAGCTGATTAAGGTATCGAAACAACAAATTCTTGCATTGATGTGATTCTTGATTCTTGATTCTTGAGTATTGAGTATTGAGTTAGTGTGTATCTACAGGCACATTATGTTGGGAAATTGGAGAATGGGAAAGTCTTTGATAGTAGCTATAACCGAGGGAAGCCATTAACGTTCAGAATAGGTGTTGGTGAGGTAATCTAGTGTGTGAAAGAACATCAAAAATTCAGTGGAAAACATATAAATTAAAACACTGATGTGTATATATATGGATATGTAGGTGATAAAAGGTTGGGACCAAGGTATCATTGGCTCTGATGGAATTCCTCCTATGCTTACTGGTATATATATATATATGCCTATGTTTTCATGAGATTAGCCTGATTGATTAATGTTTCTATGAACATCTTTGATCATTGTCTTGATTTGAAGGTGGGAAACGAACATTGAAGATTCCTCCAGAACTTGCGTATGGTGATCGTGGTGCAGGTTGTAAAGGAGGTAAAGAAAACAGAGTATTCTTCTATATAAGTGTTTGTAACTTATGATTTGATAGATTAAGTAAAGAAGCTTAAAAACTTGTTAATGGTGCAGGCTCATGTCTTATTCCTCCTGGTTCTGTTCTTCTCTTTGACATTGAATTCATAGGTAAAGCATGAGAACACACATCCATCATCATCATCATCATCTTCTTCTTCTTCAAGTTTATAAATTTTGTACTCTACAATGTAATCAGGTTTATCTTTATTTTATTACATTATAAACTTTTTTGATTCTTACTTTATGTAATTTATAAATTTGACAAGTGAATAAACCAAGATAAAACTAGATTTAGAGACAATTTTTTCAATGTCGGTCCAGATTCTCTAAACTTAGAAGAAAAAAAATGAGTATAAAGGATCTTGTTACTTGTTAGTTATCATAGTTTTGCTTTGATAAAGTATAATGTTGGAAAAATAAATAAAATTGGTACAAAATCTTTTGCTTTTTTGCAAGAAGAAACTTAGGAAAAGATAAATGTAGATATAAACATAAAAAGCTGGAAGTTTGGCACTTTTGTGTTATGTGTTACTGTTAGTCTTCTTCATTTTTCTATAAGTATATAATAAAATCCAATCTGTTATATATAAACTGATTAAAATTTTGTAAAAAGAATAAAAAAGAAGAAATATGAACAAATGATGAAAATTAAAGCTTAAAATATGTAAGAGAAGAAAGGTATGAAAATGATGGTTCAATGCAGCATAGGATGCCAACTATGTCTCATCTTTACACGCAAAACTATGCCGTTTTGGGCTTTTCTTTTCTTTTTTTAATTTTTTATTCAAAAAATAAACTGGATTCAAATATACCAAATTAGTGATAGAGAAATGTAATTTCATATAATGTATGTATAAATAAATGTACAAAGTTTGGTTTGACATAAAACATAAATGAATATGCTGCATGGTGCATGTGATTGGGGACCTCTTATAAGTCGTCAGCAAGTACTATAATTTAAAATCATATCATACCCAATTTAATACTATGGATCCATACTTCCTCATCATTACTAATTTTAATGTTTTATATTTAACTTTTATTGTAAAAAAATAATATTTTTATATTTAATTTTGTAATTTCAAAAGATAATTATATTAGCAATTTTGAATGTTTTTACTAAACTATGCGGAAAATTTAAAGAATTATTTTGTTATTAAATTTTGTGAAGTTCGATTTCAGTTAAGATTTTCTATTTAAGGTTTATTTATTTATTTTATTTTAGAGAAATAGTGATCAATGCTTAGTAAAATGCTACTTTTCACATACATTTGTTTCGTGTCTATAGGTATAAGATATGTAATATTGGGCCATATTTGTATAGGAATCTATATATATAGG
This sequence comes from Aethionema arabicum, assembly GCA_000411095.1. NCBI lineage: Eukaryota > Viridiplantae > Streptophyta > Magnoliopsida > Brassicales > Brassicaceae > Aethionema > Aethionema arabicum. The sequence continues at coordinate 111,626 of KE152569.1, read as the reverse complement.
ACTACAAAAATAAAACATACTGAATATGGAAAACGGTCTAAAACCTTTTATAAGAACAATTCCAACGGACCCTTAAACCCTTAAAATATAAGGGTTTTTGGATTCCAACGGACCCTTAAACCCTTATATATATATATATATATTTAATCATACTTTATAATTTTTATCGGATAAAATAAATCTTACAAAAACTATTAAAGTAGGTAGCACAAACTTTTTTTTTATCAAACTTAGCAATGCGTAATAATAATTTATTTGTTTAAATATTTTAATTATTAAATCGAAAACTATGAAGCTAGGGGGAAAAAAATCATTAAAAAACGTAAACTAGAGGAAAATCCAAATTTGTGTAAAATGTGAGACATGGCAGTACTTAAAAAATGATCATATTTTATTTGTTTATATCGTTTAATTACAGTATTAGTTTTTTTTAACAAACTAATTTCGAAAGTTGCGTGTACGCTAGTACATTTTTCTGTCTTGAAAAGTATAATTACTCGATCCAATATAGGTAGAAAAAAATTAAATGTGATAAAACAAAAATTATTTATAGGATAAAATAATTTAATTAGAGTAAAAAATTTTAAAATGTAGACTGAAAGTTATTTAATAGATTTTGTCAAAAAAAATCTATCATTATTTTTATTTATTAAAAATGGGCTATAATGTTCCCATGAATCGACTTTACCTTCAAAACATTGAATTTTTCAAACTTACGAGTCTAAAAGTAACAAATAATGACGTGCAATTTCATAAGCAATACAGATTTTACTTCTCAAAATATTTATACAAAAAAAGCTCGAATAAATAAAGAGATATATAATATAGATATAATCTACCTATTAGAAATTGGATTTGGACCGCTAGGGACTTGATGGTCACTATTATTAAACATCTTCTCCTTCAGCCACGTTCTCGGCGTTTTGGACCGGTCAACTTTGAAATTTTCTCTTTTTCTCACTTCCGGTGAAGTCACCGCCGCACGGCCACCGTGGTTTTGAACGTCGGAAGTGATCCGATGAGTTTGATGAATGGTTCTTTGATGAGTTTGGAGAGTTAAAGAAAGAAAAAAGAAGAAAAAAAAGAGAATAAAAGAGGTGATGATGTGAGGAGATTTCATCACATGATATATAACCAAATCAATAATATATGATTTTAAAGCTTTTATAATAATTCATTCAAACAAACAAACAAAAAAAGTAACAAAAGTAAAAAAATCAATGATTTTATTTTCCTTTGTGGGTTATTCAAAACTAAAGGTTTCTTGAAAGATCAAGAAATGAGTTTTGATCATTTCCAAGAAATAAAGAAATTATTGAGAAAACTTAAATGAACAAAGTAGAGAGAGAGAGTGAGTGATGGTTGGTTGCTTTGAATGTATTAATGGCGTGGAAAGTTGGAGATAAAAATTAAAGAAATTTAAAGAAAAAGCAAATTTGAAATTTCGTTCTTTATTTTTTTTTACTTTCTCTGATGGAGACTATAAAAATCCAAGGACTCTAATGTCCAATATGTATATATAAGTATATGATAAGACAAGTAAAATATTGAAATAAAATTTTATTTTCTTAAAGGTTGTATTCGGTTGTGATTATTCTTTTTCTATAAATGAAAAATTGTACTCATGAAAATTGGATTAGAAAAAGAACTCATGAAATAAATCTATCTTAATTAATATATAGTTGATTTAAAAATCGTGAATAATAATTTTAGAATTTGTTACACTTTATATTTGCTGGGACCTTTTATTTCAATCGTTTAATTTTTGTTGTTACCACAATCACTGTTTTAATGCTGATTAAATATTTGTTTATGTTGAATAATCATAACCTTATCATATATCAAAATAAAAAAATATGTGCACAAGCGAAAAACGTAATATAGCATGACATTTGACACTCTCAATCGTTGACATACGATATAATAATTATCTAATACAATATTTAATAACAAAATAATTAATTTTTTTTTAAGTTGTGACTAAAATGTAACTATATTTTTTGGAGTTAACTAAATAAATTCATTACTTATAGAAACATCTCGTTGAAACATACTATTTATTAATTTGTTTGTATCAAATTACTTTTTCACTATATATGTCTGTGTGTCATTAGAAAATCAGAAATTTAGTATTGCGTTACTAATTTTATTAAATTGATTTTTTTATATCTTTTATATTATGTTATAAATTTGTATCAATAATAAATTAAAAATACAATAAAAGTTAAAGCAAATTGCGTAAATTTCCATCTAATATATATTTATATCTTGACAAAATAACCTGGGTCATTAGAATATTTTGTATATAGATAATCTCATAGTATTGGAATATATTTGAATTGACAGTATATTTGAAAATATCTATTAGGGTATTTAATAAACCAGAATTTTGATCATTTCTTGTAATAGTCGCCACTACACAAAATGGGCCTTTTATTCTTTTCGTTATCGCATATGGGTATTGGTTAAATTGCAATCTGTTAAATATTTTTATTATATATATAATATATATATTTTTTGGTAAAATATATTATATATATAGTTATACAGTATAACTAAAACATTTTATATATGAAAAAGAAAATTATCTTAAACTATATTTTAATATTTTTTTTCGAAAATTTTAATGTTTAAGAATATAGAAGGTAAAGAATCTTATATTGATATCTTATATATCAAATACAATATTATAGAATGGAATCGTTTATTAAGAATAAAATCTAAAGTTTCATATCTTATTTTTACCACACATATGAAAATTACTGAAAAAAATACAAATTAATATATCAGCATAATTATATAATATGTAAAACTGATTAACATTTTTTTCTATAAAATTTCATAAAACAAAATTTTTTTATTTTGTTTAGCAAATAATATACAGTTCCCAATTTTTTAATTTGTTCTTATAAAGTCTCTTTTAAAATAAAAAACAACACATCAATTATCTCTAATTTAATTACAATTTAAATTTGTATTAAATTAAATCTATTAATAATTTTATTAGGAAATTCATGTTTTTTGTAAGGAAAAGAAAATAGGGTATAAAAAAATAATTTCTTAAAATGATAAACTCAAGTGGACCAACTGACCTATGTTTTTTTAATAAGTAAAGAGTGTAATTATAATAATAATTATTCTAAAATAAGTAAAATTAATAAAGAAGGAGAAGATCTATGTGAGATAAAGAGAAAGAGAAAAAGCAGAGGTCAAAAGAAATCTCCCATAAGAGTGGGGCCAGACCACCACGCTGTCGATCATCATCATCATCATCATCATCATCCCATCATCATCATCATCATCATCATCATCAACATCTCCTTCTGCTCACTTTTCTTCAATTATGAATGATCGATCTCTCTTTTTTACAGAATTAAAAAAAAACTCTGCTTTCCTCTTCGCAAATCTCGGCAAATTTTCATCGAATTTAGCAGTTTCTTGTCTTTAATCTAACCCTAGTGGCAACTCCAGTTCCCAAAATCAAACCTTTTCATTCAATTTCATTCAATTTCAGTCAATTTCAGTCAATTTCAGTTAATTTCATTCAATTTTGATCAATCGATCAAATGGGTTGTATGAGCTCGAAGAACACCAAGCGTTACCGTCATTCTCCGGTGGAATTCTCGCCGGAGATTATTGTACCTCGATGTTATTCAACGCACGTGCATCACCCTTCGCAGCATCCCGGCGATAGTCATCACATGGTTGCTCTAACTTCCTCAACATTAGGATCTCTCAAGCTATGTGATCTCCCTTCTAGGCATAACAACAAACACTTGGAAGACATAAACACCCAAGTAGAAGAAAATAACAACAATATCAAAGTGAATCTTGAGTTCCAAGCTGCGCTTACTGAAGCCAAGATCTGGTCAAGTTTAATAAACGACAAAATCCCTAAAATTGCACCAAAAACTCCGATCTCGACTCCACCAGGAGAACCAGAGATAATCAACACATGGGAATTAATGGAAGGTCTTGAAGATTTTAGTCCTTTAAGATCACCAAATCACTTTAAAAGCTTCTCATTCTCATTTGATGCTAATGGTAAAACTCAAATCCCCAAATCAAAATTTGATGAGAATTTCAGATCTAATGATTTAGATCATGAGATAATTTCATCTTTCAGAAAATCTCTTCAAGAACCACCACTAGATCATCCTTTTCACATCTGGATTCCTAATATGAACATAAATCAAGAAACTGAAGAATCCTCAGAAGAAGAAGATCTAAGTGATTTCAAAGTGATTCTCTACTTCACAAGTCTTAGAGGAATAAGAAAGACATATGAAGATAGTTGCTATGTACAAGAACTACTCAAAAGCTTAAGAATTCGCTTAGATGAACGTGATGTATCAATGGATTCAGGGTTTAAAGATGAGGTTAAGAAGCTATTAGGAAGTGGCATTTCATTACCTAGAGTTTTCTTGGGGAATAAGTATCTTGGAGGAGCAGAAGAAATCAAGAAGATGAACGAAAATGGAACACTTAAGAAGCTTCTAGAAAACTGTATTGTAAGAGAGGAAAATGAATGTGAAGGATGTGGAGAGTTAAGGTTTGTGCCATGTGAGAAATGTTCAGGAAGCTGTAAAGTGTACTATGAAGGTGAAGAAAGAGAGAATGGATTTGAAAAATGTAGTGATTGTAATGAAAATGGACTCATCAGGTGTCCTCTCTGTTGTCACTAATTTTGTAAAAACAGAGTGTTTAAAGGATTTATTGTTTTATAGATTTTAAATATGAACAAAATGTACTCAAATCTATTTTTTTTTCTTCGTGTAATAGTTTTTGTATGAAATTATAAAGATCTAATTGTAAAAAGGAATGCACAACTTTCACTTATTTTCTTTTTTATTAGTAGAAATCAAGATTCATATATCAATTTAAACGCAAAATAAGGTAATAACATGGTTTTATTTTAAGGATTTTTACAATGAAAAAAATTATGTTTGAATAATGTTTTGAGTGAATAGTAATTCGTAATCATTCATTTCTTTTAAAAATTGTACTCATATTCTTTAAATTTGGAAAGTATATTTTTGAAAAGAAAAAAATTAAAGAAGGTTACTCTTATAGAAATACCATTCTTCGTTTTTGTTTTAATATTTACAAATTTTTGTATTTTATTTTTACATTGAAAAAATTATTGAAAGTAGTCTTAGACGTTATAACTATCATATCTTTTATCAAAAAAAAAACTATCATATCGTTAATATGATTATTTTAAAATAAGTCAAATTAAAAAAAAAGATAGATAAAGTGAAGACTAATGTTAACGAAACATGTTTTTTTTTGTTTGTAATATTATCGTATGTTCATACAATTATATATGTTTTCAATCTTTGTTGAGCAGATTAAGGCTACATTAAAGGCAGATTGTATGCAAGTAGTAAATGACCTCATCAACAATTCTCCTTTTAATCTAATGTTTGACTAATTATATTTTCTTTATATATATACATACATACAACATCATACATAAATTGTCGGCTGTTTAATAATAGTAAAAAGACTTTTTTTCGTCAAAGTCGTCCCATTGATTAATTTCAATAATATGTATGTGATATTCATGTATCTATGCCTAAAAATTAAGTTCACTTACAAATAAATTACTAAACGAAAATTATAACAAATATTCAAAAACGACAGAATATTGTGTCTCTAAAAATGTTGTTTAATTTAAATTAAAATCCAAACTCTAATGATGAATTAAATTTTAGATTAATTTTCAATATTCTAATTTTCATAAATATATAGAGTGATGACGTCAGCTGCTATATAATGGTAAAGTATGTCGGAGACTTTTGACTAAAATGAAACTAAATTAAAATGTGAGGGCCGGACCAAAATGCAAAGATGAAGGAGTCTTCTCATGTCTTTATAGTTTATATAACAAAGACAATATATATTAAATAGAAAATTATAATGAAGATTAATAGATTACATGAGTAAAGTTCTAATGACTTCAGCTTGAGGACTATCTTCATCTACAGATTCCAAAAGCTGAGACAAACGTTCACTTAGATTATCGACTTCTCTGTTCAAGTTTCTTATGTAATTGCATGTCTCTTGCAGAATCTTCGACGCCGATACCTTTTTTTTTAAATATACATTTAACTATATCATTGCATGCATATACACATGTATATCAAGAACTATGATGATATGTGTATGTAATGTAAGAGAGTATACCTTATCAGAACGACGTCGTTGAGAAATCTCCGGCAAAAGCTGACGGAGTTTAGTAACGAGATCAATCATTTGATCATCGGAGATTCTTGAACTTGAAGATTGTCTTGATCTTCTGCTGTTAGACATTTTCAACAATGTGGGAAGAAAATGAAAATGTTTTTAAAGATTTTAGAAGAATAATTTTTAAGAAAATGGAGATAAGTTATGTTGTTTTTTTTTTAATGTTTTTTTTATAAGAAGAGAGTGTTTTAAAATGAAGAAAAATGAGAATGTGAGATAAGAGAGATTTTAAAGAGGAGAAAAAGGACCACAAATTAAGAGTGAGAGAGCAATATTAAACCTAGACAATGATGTCACAAAAAGGTGAAAATGACAGATTTTAATGCCCTTTTCAACTTAATTATATATATTTAAAGTCTCAAAAGTGACACCATTAATACGAATATATAAATATCGGATAATCATTATAAGTGAATCTCGTGATCAAGTCATATTATCAAAACTAGGCGCATTTGAGTTATATAACCACCTAGTGTATTTTTAGGGTCTAGGGTTAAAATTTTAGGGTTTAGGGTTTAAAATTTTGGATTTGTGATAACGATAGACTCCATTAGCTACAAATATGTACTCATTAGAAATTTATTAAAAGAATAGGAGATTTTTGGTTTATTTAATTTACATTTAGGGTTTATAAATTAGGAGAAATTTTAAAAAATGTAAAAGAAATAATAAGAAAATTAAAGATGGGGCATAAGTGGAAGTGGGAGTTAAAGATAAGTGTTTCATGTTGAGCTAACAAAGTGGACCTTCATCTCATATGTCACAAAAAGGCAATACCATGTGATGACATGACTCTTACATTTTATTTTATTATATCTTCCTCATATAACATTTTAATTAATTAACCTTCGAAACTATAATAATTATTCTTAATATATATCTAACAAAACAACAATTTACCAAATATATTTCTATAATTTGTAAACGTGGAAAAATTGAAAAAAAAATAATAATGAAAATACCAATTGGTTAAGAGGGAATGTATATTTTTTTTCATCTCTTACAAAATAATAATTTAATATATGCTATTATGATAAATATATTAATTTAGTTGCTAAATATATTTTCCGTCTTGTAATACATTTTCTTTTACAAATTATCTATATATAGATGTATATCGATATAAATCATATAATATATATACAAATCACTTAGATATAAAATGAATGAATATCAATTTTAATGAGGTCTTAAATTAATTAGTTTGAGAAGGATATAACCAAAAGTTAGAATTTAAAATTGATGAGAGGAAATGGATGTGTCTCCTTCATATTTATTGATATTAATTGGTCCATAATTGGTTGAGAAAGCCTCTAATATGATTTCTAATAACAATGAAAAAGACACGTGTCACATTCATATCTCGTGCTCCATGCTGCCTTCGGGTCCATAATATCAACTTTTAGATATCTTTGTTCTTCAATTACATTCTCAATAAAGATCCGACAAGTACGTACCATTTCTATATATTTATATTTATATATTATGCAAATTAATCAAAAAAAACATAGTATTTTAACTTTAAAAAATGGTATACATATATAGAAGATGGAACAAACATATCAGTGTTTTTTTAACGTTATTAGCTGTTTATTTAAAATAGATTCCAATGTTTGCACTATTTAAGTAAGAAATGTTGGCAAATTTTGAAATTTGAGGATATTGACATTTTTTATTTTTTAAATTATAGAAAATTTCATATTTGATATATAAAAAAAATCATAGATATCCGTAATGATGTAATTAATCAAATTTAAAAGTTGTGTGCATGCCAAGGATTGAAAGTATGTTAATTAAGGTGGAAATAGACTGCAAAACTTAATCAAAAGTTACAATTTTGCGTAGATATTTTTGTAACAAATATTTAAAAACTATGCACATGTTAATTAAGTTATCTATTATTTGTACAAAATACACAATTATATGCACATTGTTTAAAGTATGTACATAAAATACGGATATTATTTTATCCAAAAAAACATATATCTGGATAAATTAAATCATGTATGCATTCTTTTAACTTCATAATATTTTCATGTCAAAAATATTCAACATGGTCACAAAATTCATAATATTATTTTAAAATTTTTCCCTGTAAAAAAGTATGTTCACATACTACTGAACAAAGTGATGACTAAATACAAGTTACCTGGTAGGTCAATAATGTTGTCATATAACACTTCAATTATTTATTAATGTTATAAGAATAAGTGTATATAAATATGTGTGTGTTATATGTTTATTAATTTAATATCTATTAAAAAAATTGGGCACTAGAATTAATTGCAAATGGAGATGTTACATGTTAGTCCATGTGGGTTCGGGTACTAAATGTTTGGTCTCATTGGGTCCACGATGTTTTTATGTCCAATTATTTTCCTAATCAATTTTCAACTTTTCAAACTTGTAAAATTCCAATAAGTTTGCAAAAACTAATAATAAAAAAATAAATTTAGATGTTACATGTGAGTTTTACAGTGCATTTCAAGGACCATAACCTGCAGTTACAACACAAAACCACTTTAGTCACTCATGATCAGGACCAAAGCCATTGGAATGGTTCAGCCGCTGCAATTATCCTCTGTGGACCAGCGCAGGATAACTCTGTGTAGCCTACTTTCTTCCTAGTTTCCTTCACATCACTTTTTTTCTCTCTTGTTTACGCCTGAAATAAGACAGAATATTTTCAGAAATCTTGAGTTTGAACCATACAAAGATTCTCATAAACACTTTGAAATTACAAGCTTCATCTCTCCATCTATATAACACACCACAATCATCTACCCATAACAAAGTGTGGTATAAAAATTAGGAAAAATGGTAAAATAGATCCTTGAATTTTGTCGATTTGGTGTAAAAAGTCTCCAACTTAACAAATGGTTTTTAGACCTTGAATTTTGTTATCTAGAATTTTTAAACCCTAAACTTTACTAACCAGTTTTTTAAACCGAAATCTCATATTTAGACTTGAAATCATTGTATAATTAATCCAAATTTGGATTATATCTTTTGTTAAATTTTGAAAATTTAATATAAAAACTCCCCTGGTTATCTAAGTTCAGAGTTAAAAACCCATTTTTAAAGTTGAAAGTTTTTAAACCAAATCAGCAAAGTTCAATGACTATTTTACCATTTTCCCTAAAGATTACCTAAGAATTCTACTATCATGAGAAGTAAAAGACTTACTTGTTGTTGACTAACTTAATTAGTGATGCTGGTCTTTCGTATCCTTGATCTTCCTTTTCTCTAGCCTTCTGTTTCTCTTCTTTTGATTCCATCTTCCAATCAGCTTTAGTCAATGACTGACTTAACAACTCAGCAATATCTGTCGCCATTGCCTCAATCTTCTCTACGTATGGGAAATTCTTCGCTTCAAATTGATTAGACAGCCATAGATACATAGACAACACTTGGTGTCTACTTTCAAGATCCAACAGTTCTGTGTCGTTCTTAGCAGAACCTTTAGGCATTCCCATTGCAACGTTAACAGGCATGTCTTGGCTATAAGTTAAAGCAAATCTAAGGAGATGGTACATAGCCTTTGGGTTCCTTATGTTAACCGGAGCAAAACAGAAGTTAAACCGGTCTTCCAGAGACAACCCTTTTACTTTCTCCAACATATTTGCTACTTTCTTTATATGATCATGACGGCACAAGAAGTATGAACCATCTAATCTGCAATGTTTTCCAAAATGCTCTAGAAGCTTCGCAAACTCCATGTCGGGAACTTGTGCAGCAAAAACCTCTATCTGCTCAAAGAAAGGAAATAGTCCAACTTTCTTGACTTCATCAAATGGCTGTTGCAAACACTCAATGAGATAATTCAAATCGTCTAAGTGTAATGTTGTCGTAAGTCCATCTGGATAACGGCTCCCTCTCCTACCGGCTCTACCTGCAATCTGTTTCACCTGTGATGCAGGAACTGGAACGCTCTTATCACCATTATACTTGTTTAGACTGTAAAACACAACACGTCTGATGTTAAGATTCAAACCCATTCCTACAGCGTCACTTGCGACTAAAACATCATACTCATTGTCTTGGTCATTAAACAAGTTAGCTTGCTGTCTGCGCGTCTCCGGTGGCAATGCACCATAAATAACACAGCAACGGTGGTTCGTATGTTTCTCTATAGCCATTTTCACCTCAAAGATCTCCCTTCTAGAAAACGCCACCACACAATCTCCCGACTTAACGTTTTTGAGATCCCCTAATAAGGTCTTAGCCTCTACCACTAGCGGTTTGAACCTCTCGTAGTGCTCTTCAACTAACTCGTCTCCTGTATCAGCACACATCTTACGGACAATATCTAAAACACTCGGGTCTCCACACAAATGAATTTCATCAGCTTTAAGTCCAAGCAAGGCTTTTGTCCAAGCATGACCTCGACAAGGATCTGCCATCATTTGTATTTCATCAACCACAGCCACTTCATATAATTCATCTGTTGAAACCATTTCAACCGTACAAGAAACATGATTCGCAAATGGAACATATTTCTTCTCTTGCCCAGTGAGGAGACTACAGTATACACCTAAAGCATTTACCTTATCGAAAACTTCCATGGCTAATAATCTAAGTGGGCTGCAATACAGTCCATTCTTAGCTTCCATGAATCGCTGCAAAGCGTTGTATGTTTTACCACTGTTTGTTGGACCACAATGGTAAACAATCTTACGCTTCATAGCTCGTGCAAAAGGAAACCACGTAGCAGGCTTTGTCAAGTCTGCAGATTCAACAATACCTCGAAAACGCTTCATCTCCTCAGGAAACTCCTCGATACAAAACTCAACAAACACAGGGAACAGAAACTTAACAGCCTCATCAGTTGGTCCAATGCGAACCAGGTCCTGAACAACATCAATTTTACATTTCGCCAAGAAAAAATCCCGGAACTTGCTAACAGCAGTAGGGAAAAACGCTCTTCCGATATATACAGCAAGAGCTTGATTAGCTGCCCAGCCCGAGTTTGCAAAATACCTAAAAATATCCCGTAATGTATCCCATTCAACACGCTGAAGCTTCGAACGCTCTTGACTCTGTCGAAGCTCTCTGTAGAGTTCCACAGGATCACGATGTTGAATGTTCAAATCAAGAGCAGTTTTGCTATTCTCTGCACCATAATTACTCTCATCTGTCTCAGCAACAGCTGAATCATTCATCAAGCTTTCGTCCACATCAACAAGTTCATTAGTCACACCTTCCGCATCATAATCATCGGTCTCAGAACCAATAATTTCTTCAAAATCTTCCATAGCTAATTCACCGGATTCAAGCCTCTGATCATCATTTTCACCATCATTGTCCACCGTTGAAGAAAATCCTCTAAAATTGCCAAACGCAAAGCGCCCAACTCTATAATCATTCCATGACAAACGACTACCAAAGCCCGAAGAACACTGGCTTGTGCGAACATCAAAATTGGGATTATGAGGAGACCTAGAATCAATTTCTCTTAAAGAGTGCAAACTCCGGATCGCAAAGAGAACCCTAATTCTCGAAACCCTATTATTCGTCCGTTCATATGCTCTAAGTAAAATTTCCGCGACACCTCTCACCATGGTGACGAACTCGAACAAAATTGAAAAGAAAAAATTGCAGTACACTTTCAATCCTTCGCCTTTTACAAACTTCTTCCTAATCAATCTCAAATTTATGAAGATCCATCGGAAACAAAAATAGTAAAGGAGCACGAAGCTACTTCCTGTGGCCGAGACCAAGAAGACGAAATGGAGCGAAAGAGAGAAAGATGCGGGAAGGTCGGTGATGTTGAGCGTTTAAAGCTTCAGAAAACCCTACCACACGCGCGCGTGGCTGCTCCAATTTAACAATAAAAATATAAAATCAAGTTATATAAACATTATATTAAAAATTTAAATGTTGTAAAATTTCTCAATATACGATTAAAATGCAGAATATAGATATGTATATCCTTTATTTATTTGATTTGTCATGAAGTTTTCTCCTCCAAAGGGATCTGTAACTCCAAATCTTCACTTCCTCTTTTGATCTTAAGTCTCACTTTATCACCAACACTGTACTCATCCAATATCTTCATCAGTTCTGCTTTGTTTTTCACCTGAATTCTCACCACAACAAAACATATTCAAAACCTGAGTTTGGGACTATTTTTACATCAAGAGAGCTCAGCGATCTTACAGGCTTGTCATCAACTGCAATGATGATATCACCAAGTACTATGTTACCAGCAAACCCTCGTGTGGTTGCTTGTAACCCTACTTTTTCCGCAAGACTATTTCCTGGTACCTGCAGAATTCATTGTTGTTGGATAAGCAAACTATTTAGAGGATTCAACTTATGAAGTATTACAGCATACCTGAAGGATAAGAGCTCCATTACGAACGTTGAGTTGATTAGCTACTGGATCCGGAGCTAGCTCTAGGTTAATACCAGCTCGAAGAACCTGATTTGGATTAGTAAAAACGTTAAAGAACCTAATTTGGATTAGTAACAACCTTCAAGAACTTACAAAAATCCTACTTACTTTGCTGAATTGGATCAGTTGAGGAACAATTTTCAGCACAGTTGATGAAGGGATTGCAAAGCCAACACCAGCAGAAGTTCCTGTAAAGACCAGAGTGAGATTTAATGGATTCTCAGTTTACACCAGAGTAATATTATCCCTGAAAATTACCTGTTTGTGTGAATATGGCGGTGTTGATTCCGATTAAATTCCCTTTTGAATCAAGCAGAGGACCTCCACTGCAAATTTTTAACAATACAGAAAGATCCTTTAAACACAGACAGGGGTTGGGGGACAAGGTATGAGTTCTAGATGTACCTATTCCCTGGGTTAATGGCTGCATCTGTTTGAATTCCGCCACCAATTGTAACTCCGGTTTGACTAAATATATCCCGGTTAAGACCGCTGATAACACCAACTGTAAGGGTGTGGTCAAAACCAAACGGGTTTCCTATTGCTAAACACTGCTGCCCAACTTTCAAAGAATTTGATATCCCCACTTTGATTGGTTTCAGGAGAGATTCTGGAGCATCTACCTGTAAAATTTTGGTACCATATAAAAGTAAGTAAGCAGTTGTTTCTTTGTAATTCCGTCAACAAATTTATCCTTAACATGTATACCTTCAAGACAGCAAGATCCTTAGTGCGATCAGCACCAACAAGTTTTCCTTCAAAATTCTGTTGTACACTTCAAAATTGCACAAACGAGCAGACATTAAGTACTATAGAGACAAGAAATGTGCTGAAATAGTTCATACCGCTTCGAAAACTTACCCATCAGATGCCAGTATATTAACACGCCCAACTACGTCCCCGGGACTTGGATTTCTTGAAAGAGCATTGCCAATAACTGTTAGACAGAAGACACAACTACAAATCTGAGCCCATTTCAGGCAATTGTACACTCAATCACAGTTCCTATCGCTACATTTTGTTGGCTACAATCCACTTCTTACCATGATAATTGGTCACAATGTATCCCTCTCCATTCCAGACTACTCCTGAACCATTTCCTTCAGGTACCTGAGCTTAAATTTGAGAGCAATGGTAAGTCACCAACACAGCCAATGAAACCATAACAGAATTATTTAGTATTGTGATAAATCACCTCAACCACACCCGTCATTTTGAGCTGAGGCCGTAATGTCACATCAAATATGTTGACAACGGAGTAAGTATTTTTCTCAAACAGGTCAACGATTCTCCCCTGAAGCAGGGAAATATATACTTATACTTAGTAACCATTAAAACCTGAAACTTAGATCAACAGTTACCTTCTTCAAGGAAACTAACCTCAGTAGGGAAAAGAGGTCCAGCTGGGAAAACAGGTGGACTAACATCTTCAACTTTCACAACAGACGGATCACCAAGTGCGAGGGCTGTATTTGCATCCCATCGTATACTCAATGACCAATTATTTCACTATGATTCGATGAAAAACATCTACTAAACCACAAACCCTATCCATATGATTTGATTCTACGAAAGATTGTTTTGTTAAGTTTAGTAGAAGAATATTACAGAAATCTTCCCTAATTAGAGCTTTGGATCATCACTAGCTACCAATTACAATGCCGTGATTGTGACATTTAAGAGCTTATACACAATTTTATCCGTCAAATTTATTGAAAAGGAAGCTTATAAGAAAACAAATAGCTGAACAAGGTGCAGACCTGATAAGTACCTTGAAGGATTATAACACAAATTCATGAATATACTTGTCAACAACATTCGCCTTGACACTGAAGGTACACTTTTCATGGCCAATTCATGTAAATTCGATTTCCAATCTCCAGAAATCCTACCGAAAACAAATACCCAAAGCTAATTAAGGTAGTCAAACGACATACATAACAATGAATCAAACACCACCACTGTTATATCAAAGAACCTATATGAAAAGGAACAAATTACATTAATGCATGAAGGTACAAGTGATCACCTCACTGAAGAAACGGGACGGTCTAAATTGACATCGCCCTTAGAAATTCTGGAACAAGCAGAGGAGAGAAGCTGTCTTCGACCAAGGAAATCATCCTCATGTGAAGCGATGGAATTAAGTTTCGAAGAGCAGGATACTATCACCTGCATCTTTCTTACTAACAGCCACAAATTCGAAAAAACTCCGAAACCGATCGATATGACAAAAACCGGATAAAATCAAAACTCAGAGGAAGGAGGAGAAGCTCTCATGGTAAAGTGAGCAAAATACCGTAAATACCCTTAAGCCCAATATAAGCTCGTAAGCCCAATATAATATTGTAAGCCCAATATAAGGTTGTAGGCCCAATTAAAATATCATAGAAACACAATTTATATATTAATTAAAATTAAAATGTGCGTCAAGTTGAATTTTAACGGTATATAAATAATTAAAAAAAACGAGGAAAAAAAAAGTTAAAAAAAATTAAAAATTAGGAGTGATAACTTTAATGTTTCACATATAAAGAGAAATAGAAAACTTAGGTTAAAAGCGATTGACCAAAGTTAAGTAACGTAGGTTAAAAAACCAATGCGGTTTAATTTATTAATATTAACAAAGAATTTTACCACACGAGATCTTTCTTCATTTCTCCATTACATGTTTTCACACTTGGAGACATATATAGCAACCACAAGCAATGCATTCGTTTTAACCAATGACTCATTTTTTCCTCATCTTCAAAACTTTATTTTTCTTCCTAATTTTTTAAAAATTAATCACATTTTGTTTTTCTGAAACAT
This sequence comes from Aethionema arabicum, assembly GCA_000411095.1. Classification (NCBI taxonomy): domain Eukaryota; kingdom Viridiplantae; phylum Streptophyta; class Magnoliopsida; order Brassicales; family Brassicaceae; genus Aethionema; species Aethionema arabicum. The sequence continues at coordinate 96,169 of KE152569.1, read as the reverse complement.
TATATCCTCAAATTATGGAAATATACAGTAAATTTGAAAAAATAAAAAAACGAATTTCAAGAAACGTCAAATCTTTCTTACACATCTTCTAAGAGACATTGGTCACTCACATCTACGCATCATCACTTTCCGGTCCATTTCTCATTTCCCTATGTACCCTTTTCTTCTATTTATCTCTACATTTCTCTTCACTTTCTTCTGAGTTTACACAATGGAAGAGTATAACACAATAGAAAGATTCGACGACGTCGTTTTACCAGGCTTCAGGTTTCATCCTACAGATGAAGAACTCGTTGGATTCTACTTAAAACGCAAGATTCTACAAAAATCTCTCCCTTTTGAACTCATCAAGAAAGTCGATATTTATAAATACGATCCATGGGATCTCCCAAGTAAAAAATATTCCCCTCTAAAATCTCTTTTTTTTTTCCTCACATTTTTTAGTTTTTTTTTTTTAACTCTGTATCTTCTTCTTCTTAAGAGCTAGCATCAATGGGGGAAAAAGAATGGTATTTTTACTGTCCTAGAGACCGTAAATACAGGAACAGTACAAGACCTAACCGTGTAACAGGAGGTGGCTTTTGGAAAGCAACTGGTACAGACCGGCCTATATACTCATTAGACGCAACTAAATGCATTGGTCTGAAGAAATCTTTAGTGTTCTACCGTGGTCGAGCAGCTAAAGGAGTTAAAACTGATTGGATGATGCACGAGTTTCGTCTCCCTTCTCTTTCTGATTCTCATCATTCATCATATCACAACTTCAACAACAAGAAACAACAACATAATAACAATATCAAAGAGGTTCCTTCAAGCGTACGTAACCCTAGGTTTACCCTAGTTTTTTTTTTACTAACAAGAGATTGGTCGAATGGTTTCTTTGTGGGTATATGTCCCCAAGAAACCACATTTAAAATCCTCCATTGGGAGAAAATTGGCATAAATTGTTGTTGATATTTATCCGTTCTAATCTCCGGTCCAAAAAAGATGTACGGAGTCGAGGGTCGACCTTGAGGCAAGTTCTGTTAGACACTCGCTTCAGCCCTCAAATTAAACCGGCCCAAAATCATATATATTTTTTTTGTAAAAAAAATTATTTTATTTTATTTTTCGTTGTTAGAATATCAATCACAATTCTAGATTTTGCCTCAGGTCCCCATCTAATGAGGACCGGCCTGCACAGGGTCATAGGAGCCAATAGGGCCTAAAACTTTTTCGGTTTATAAAAAAAAAATTAACCTAGCTTGCTTTACACGTAGAAAGAACTAACTTTGTTAAACGGTGACGTTTTTGCAGGATTCTTGGGCAATATGTAGAATATTCAAGAAGATTAATTCAGTTTCCTCGCAAAGATCATCAGTTCAACAAACATGGATGTGTCCTGGGATTAATATTCCTCTAAGTAATCATTACTCTTCAGGTGTTGGAACAAGAGAGAATGTTATGTATTCTGCAGAGGAAGAATCTTCAGGTTTTACAGGAGCAGCTGCTGCTTATTTCGCTTCTCAGATGCTTGGAGTTCCTTACGGTACGGTGAGGAACAGTGGAACAGGGGATCCTCTGCTTTTGAACAGTAACAATGAGCAGAGTTTTTTTAATAATATGGTTTTGACGGAAGAGATCCCTGATGTGAGATCTGGTTTTGCGGTGATGGAGACTACGGCGAGTGAGATGTCAACGACGTCGTTTTCAACTAACAACTAAAGATAATTTAACACTTTATGAAGTTTAGTATTGTAGTTTAGGTGTGGCTAATATTGTTGTTATATTTAATGTTGCTTTTTTTTTTAATTTCTTGGGGACTTGAGAAGAGGAAAATTAGGGTTGTTTTTTTCGTGTAATTTCTTTCGTTTGAAGTAAACTTGTGTTTCTTGAAAATGAAAGTTTGGTTTATTAGTGGTTTAACGTTAATAAATGTTTAATTGAATTTAATTGCGTTAAAGTCAAGATGGCCGAGTTGGGCGAGTTAATAAATGATTAATTGAATTTAATTGCGTTAAAGAAAAAATTACAAATTTATATATAAACAAATCGATTGGAACAAATAAATTAATTTAATTATACCTTATAATCCTCGATATATATAAAAATATATTGCCTACTACTAAAGTTTCAAACGCTATAAATGCTAAAAGTGTATTTAATTTTTAATTGAATGATTGATGTCAACAAATTTAATTGTATTTAATTTTTCCTTTAGATTTAGGACCAGGGT
>KE152569.1:66707-80342 GCA_000411095.1 Aethionema arabicum | reverse complement strand
CGCCGCCGCCGCCGCCGCTATCACTATCAAATCCGCCACCACCGCCGCTACTAACACTCTGGTGTAGATCGTGACCTAATCCTCTTCCTCCGCCGCCACCACTAGCTTCATCTCGGTTATAATCGTCGTTAGTAGTATCGTCGCCGGCGATTTTAGGGATTTCAGTACCGCCGACGGAGAACAGATTTTCACGGCGATTAAAGGTATTTTTGTTATTATGCATCCATACCTTAAGAACGCCTCTATCAACACCGATCTGACGGCAAAAATCGCGAATATCATCCTCATCGCGTTTCTGCATCTTCCAACCTACACGCTCCGCGAATTCCTGCATCTTATCTTTCTGAAATTGGCTGAATTTGGTACGGAATCGCTTCCTTGACCCAGGCGCGTGATGATGGTGGTGATGAGTAGAGAGATTGTTACCAGAGAAATTAAGATCAGAGAAAGGTAAATTGTTGTTACCAGCGTTGTTATTAGTACCAGAAAGAGCAAGAAGCATGTAAGAAGATGAAATTGGGGGCGGAGATGAGGAATTAGGGCTACGAGAGTGACCAGGAGGTGGAGGAGGAGGTGGAGGATGATGACGATGGTGAGGATGGTACTCAATGGCGGTTAATGGCGGTGGAATAGCTGAAGAAGGGGTAGAATCGTCAGGGTCACGACGGTGGAAGTTACGGTGACATCCACAAGCAGCACACTTGAGAGAAGTTGGATCGGAGGAGATTGAAGACGGAGACGGCATGAATTCGCCGCAACCGTCGAGAGCGTGACCGCCGAGAGCAGCGGCGTGGTTTTTGAGACATTCTTTGTAAGTGAAGAGGAGAGGATGGTGATGGTGACGTTTGATGATACCGTTGGAGAAGGAGATGGGTTTAGCGGGTTGGATCCGGGTCGGGGTTTCGGATTCGGGTTCTGGGGATTTAGGAGTTGTTGTTGTTGTTGGAGTTGGAGTAGAAGTAGGCATCATATCCATGGTTTAATAAACATCTAGGAGCTTGCTTTTGAATTCGAAAATTGAGGTAAAATTAGGGTTTAATATTGAAATTTTGAGGTTTGAGAAAGGAGAAAAAGAGAGATTAAAATAATGTGTTTTTGGAGGAGAAGAAAATGAAATGATGAGTATTGCTGAAACAAATAAAGAAATTAAGAGGACAATATTAAATAAATTAATGATTTTTTTTGAATAAAAAAATGGGGGGTGATGTTGTAACCATGGTTAGGTGAGGATAGTTAAAGAAGGGTTTGTGGGGTCCATAGAGGAGATGTGTTAGATTTTGTGGGATAAAGGTTAATAAATGTGGCTACTGAGTAGTGTCTTAAACCTAAAGACAGTCTCATGGCAGAAGTCAAGTTTTAAATAAAAACATTGCCAATGGAGTTATCATAAATTTTCTCATGCATTGCCACATTTACTGTTTTTCTTTTTGGTTTTTTTACGGTGCGTTAAATCGAAACTAATTAATAGTATGAAAAATGAATATTTCATTAAGCTCTTCTTATTAATACCATAAATTATATAGAGCATATAGCTTCAAATAATTACAGATATGAAAAATAAAGATGTTATCCTCTATAATATAGATAAATAAACATATATGTTATTAGCAGTTTTTTTGGCTAATTCAGTCTACAATCTAATCTCAGCAACATTTCTGATTGGTTAAAAAATCGGTTTAGATGCGTTATAAAGACGGATCTTAAAAACTGGGGACCAATTTATTTATTTTTATTTTCTCGGGCTTAACTAAAATCATGATTAATTTTTGGTTAGTCCACCAAAAATATTAAAGTTAATATTACATTTTATTCGCTGCAGTTGCATCACTTGCGTATTAGGGCCCAATATAAAAGAGTTTAGGCCCAATTTAGTAACTTGAGATAACCAGAAATGGTTTACTCCTAAACCATTCCTGGTTTAGCTTATAATTCTTCAATCATCCACCTGTTAACACATTTTGACTCCGACAAAAAAAAAACACACACTTTTGACTTTTTAGTCAAAACTTGAGAAGCAATTTAACAATGGATGTGTTTACTGTTTAGTGTTTACATCACATCAGCATTTAACCAAACACATGCACACAAGTACACAACAATTACCAAGTCTTATCATCTCTCATAATACAATCAACACATAAAAACTCAAATCTTACAACAAAAACCACACGACCTTTTCAGTTCCATAGTTTACCTACTACTCTTCAGGCTTTTATTTCTCAATTTAGACATAGAAACATAAGCGATAAGAGAATATTACCGACTTTGTTGGTCAGAATAGCATTCAAGACGAGAGATGATCTTCTTTTAGGACATGATTGAAATTATTCCTTGTCTTCCCTTCTGGATTCTTCTTCCACTCAATGATTTCCTTAAACGTTTCTTTGAATTTTTCCATGTGTAGTCGTTTCCACTCCTAACAAAACAAACCAAACACACATCAGAATCCATCAGAGATCTCTCATATCCATGTGGAATTTACTGTATCTGTTTTCATTAACCTCAAAATCCCATTCTCCAAACATATCAGAATCCTCTTTGTTACTCCATATATAGGTTTTCACTGTCATCTTCTCAGAATTGTCCTGCATATCATTCACAATTCAGATTTTTCAACCAAATCTCAGTAATACCCTAAGCTATGTTGTCTTCTTCATCATCTTTAACTTACCTTCCTCACAACCGCAATTGTCACTCTCTCATATTCGTTACCCTCAACCACATCTAAGTTCTCAAGTTCATCGTTGGTCAAATCCATCAAAACCTACACCAATCACAAATATTCGAAATCCACACTCCGATCTAAGACCCTAGAATCCCAATCAAGGTAAAGGTTATCAGAAATCAAACCATCCCGTTGACTTCTCCGGTCTCAGATGGCACAATACATGGATACAAACGTCCTTTGAGCCTATACCTATGACTGCAAAACCAGAATCATTCTCAACTAAGTAGATCTACATATAAAGATTGAGCAAAAAAAAAAGAGATTGAGAGACATACAATCCAGGGAGTGTTGCGGGAATCATTTCAGGTATACGATCTAGCATAACCTCGACGATGGCTGGCTCTTGAAAGCTACCATAGACGAAAACATTATGAAGAGGAGCACCAGCGCTACTCATTTTCTTCTTCCTTTACTTTTTCAGTCTTCCTTGTTCTTCCTTTTCTCTTGGTGTTTCTTGACTTTAAGAAACGTAAAGAATTCAAAGGTGAAACGCACGTGGATTTAGAGAAATAGACACGTCTCATGTTTCTCTTCTTCTTTCTTCTACCGACAATTGTACTTTACATATACTTACAATTGTTAAAAAGCACTGTTTGCCACGTCGACACTAACATTAACCGCACCTTATCCTTCATCTCAAAACATTACTATATAAAACTATAATTAAATGCTTATATAATAATTATAATCAATTCATTGACCTTCTACTGTTTGGAAGAAATCCATCTTTAGCCATTTCAGCAAGCAAATCAAGAACTATATCCATATTCCCTTCCCTATGATTGATTTCCACAAGCACTTTAGCTTCTTCTGCAGCGCTAACTTCACAGCTTCTTAATACATTGTTGATTACACAGCTCAATTCATCATCCATGGCTTCCCTATGCAATGCTTTAACCAGAGCAATAACAGTTACAGTATGCAGAAGATATCCAAAAGTTACCATTTCCTCGTAAAGACTATAAGCTTTAGGAACATTTCCACCTCTGCAATGACCATGGATCATGACATTATAAGCTGTTCCATCAGGTTTATGATTCTTCTGAAGCATGGACTCAAAAACTTGATCAGCTTCTTGCATCATACCTTTCATACAGAAACCTTTAATAAGAGATACTACGCTTTTAAACTCGATATTACTGCAATTTTCTATGAGCGTATGATAGGTAACATCACTAGGGACTGATTCCTCGTAAAACAACTTGAGCAAAAGTCTTTTTGCCTCTTTAGTTCGAGCTTGTTTGTTAAGTCCATTGATTAGAACGCTGTACGTGACAACATCAGGCAATAAGCCTTTCTCAACCATTTCATTGTGTAAGCGGAGAGCCGTTTCTAAATCACCTTCTACACAATATGCATTGATCAAAGCTGTGTAAGCAAATTCATCAGGTGGAAGATTAGCACTAAGCATTTCATCGAAAAGATAACAAGCTTCTTTTGTCCTTCTTTGCTCACAAAATCCTTGGATTAGTGATGAGTAAGTAATGGTATCAGGCGAAATACCTTTTTCAACCATTTCACTCTTTACTTTAAGCGCTTTATCTATATCATAGTTTCTACAAAATCCAGATAATACTGTACTATAACTCACCACATCTGGAGTTAGACCTTTCTCCTTCATATCATCAAGAACTGCTACCGCACCTTCCATGTTCCCATCAATACAATGCCCATTAATCAGAGTATTATACGTTACAATCGACGGCGAAAACCCATTACTAATCATCTCTTTCAAAACTCTATAGGCTTCATTCATATACCCCTGTTGGGAGAATCCATCAACCAAGGTTGTGTATGTACGCTCGTTTGGGGCAAGCCCTCTTACACGCATCTGATCAAGAAATTCGGTAGCCCGGTTCATGTTTCCGGCCTTACACATACTATGTATCAGTGAAGTATAAGTGATGACACTAGGTGATAATCCATGTTTCAGCATCTCAGAATGCATAACGAGCGCTTGGTGAAAGTTACCTTCTTTACAATAACCTTTAATAAGGGTATTATAGGTCACTTCATCAAGTGAAAAACCTTTCCTGTTCATTTCTGTAAGTACCAGGCTTGTCTCTTTCATCCTTCCTTCTCTGCATAACCCGTTAATGACGACATTATAAGAAATCAAATTAGGTTCTAAACCCTTTAATGTCATTGATCTCAGAAGTTCAAATCCATCATCAATTTTTCCTAACTTGCAACACCCATCAATCAAGGTATTGTAAGTAACAACATTAGGTAGACAACCTTTCCTCTCCATACGATTGAAAAATTGGAGAGCAACATCGAAATTCCCAGCAGAACAAAACCCTCTAATCAAGATATTGTAAGTAAACACATTGGGAGAAACCTGGTTTTCCACCATTTTCTTGAACACATTTTCAGCAAAACTAACATGTCTTTTAGACCTAATTGTAGCATCTAAAACCGCATTGTATGACAAAACTCCAGGCATGAATCCATGAGACTGAGCGAGATGAATAATACTCAAAGCCTTATCGATCAAATTTACACTAGAGTAACCTTTCACAACTAAATCGAATACAGAGGAAGTAGAATGACACAAATCGTAAGTCTCCTGTAACGTTCGAAAGACCAGAGAACCATCTTCGTCTAGGGTTCTAGCCGCCACATCCTCCGCTAGGCTCTGAGCAGTCTTGTAGAGCTTGAATTTGGTGAGAATATGGAGAATCAAGCACTTGCAACGGAGAGTAAAAAATTCATGAGGTTTCGCCCAATTCAAGAACTTGAGAACCAATTCCTTATCGCTCTGGCATTTGAGCACAAGACTTGATGCTGCTTCCGGGGTAAAATTCGGAGTAAGATCATGAAGCTGATAAGGATGACGCCTGAGAATTGTCAAAGCCTTATCAGCAAGAAACACATCCGAAGGAGAAGAAGCATAGCTCGAGAACGATCGTCGTATTAGGGCTTTAGAGAGAATCATTAAAGAAGCTAAATTTAGGGTTTAATGGAGAAACAGAGAGAAGGAGTAGGCTCAAAGAAGACAATCTTTGGAAACCTCTGCCTGGTTCAGCTATGTTTCCACAACACAAACTAAAACAATAAATGCTTTTTTTTCACCAGCTTATGATTGTATACCAAAATATCAAATTCTTTAAAACATGATCAATTATAAATAAAAATTTAAACCTTATGTTGATGAATCAATTAAGACACAAAATTATTAGAAAAATAAAAATTTAATTTTGGAAAAAGAAGAAAGATGGAAAGAGGTAGATGTCAGAGAGAGGTAAAGCGTGGGGAATATATAGAGATTAATGTTGGAACAAGTCAAAAACTTTGTCAGAGAACTGAAACTGTTCTTAACAGAGCAACCATGAAAGATGTGTGTGCGTGGGTTTCTTTCTATTTCTACATTAGCTTCTCTCTCTTCTCGTCTCTTCTCTCTCTCCTCATCTTTCCTTTTCTAGATATCAAAGATTTTTATACGAAATAACAGAGGCATCAACACCATATCTCAACATCTATGTATGTATACATGTGTGTGTCTTTGTCTGTCTCTGCATATCTGTGTATGAGAGAGAAAGAGAGAAAGTGTGTACCTATGTGCTTGCGTGTGTATATATGGAAGAAGGTGTGGAGAAAACAACATGGAAGAGGATGGATTTCTCATGTTTCCAAAAACACCCTTGTGACGACTCCAATTGCAGAGTACCATTTAATGGCTTTGGAGAAAACAATGCATTATTAGGAGAGACTTGTACTAAATTAAGGATGCATAAAGTAAGTGAGCAAGAGAGGAAGAAGAAGAAGCATAACCTCTCTAAGCTTTGTAGTAGAGGTCACTGGAAACCTTCTGAAGATTTCAAGCTTAAAGAACTTGTCGCCATTTTTGGTCCTCAGAACTGGAATTGCATTGCAGAGAAGATGCAAGGAAGAACAGGTAAAACAAATAGTCTTCTTGTTTATGAAATTTGAAGCTCTCTCTCATGGGTTTTTGACTTTTTTTCTTCTCTTCTTTGTGTTGAAGGTAAGAGTTGTAGATTGAGGTGGTTTAACCAGCTGGATCCAAGAATTAACAAGAGAGCTTTTAGTGATGAAGAAGAGGAGAGGCTACTTGCAGCTCATAGAGCATTTGGTAACAAATGGGCTATGATTGCTAAGCTTTTCCATGGAAGAACAGACAATGCCGTCAAGAACCATTGGCATGTACTCATGGCAAGAAAGTTCAGACAGCAATCAACTTCTTACACAAGAAGACACAGTCCTTCACCTCATAAACCTTCCATTAACGACGAAACAGAAGCTGAGGGCAATACATGTTTCACTGATGAGATACTAACCAGTCTCAATCCACAAACTTTCAATCTTTTTCCTGGTTTGTCTCCTTAACTTTCTCTATTAACTTCCCTGCAAATTTCTTATAAGCATCCAATGAGATTAAGAGTCAAGCAGTCTATTTAGAGTGCATAAAACTTATTACTAAGTTCAAATTACTCCAAGTCCAAGTCCTACAGAGGATTCAGTTGATGAGCTGAGGAAAATTCTGAGATTAATGTTTGATTGTGTGGTTAACAGGTAAGGTAGGTGATGAAGATGAAAACTTGAAGAAGTACAGCTGGAAGATGCTAAAAGAGGGAAGTACTAACCTCAAAGCTGAGTATCACCAAGAAGAGTATTTTTCGCGTATGCCGATGCACTACTCCAGTCACCATCATCACTCTTCTACCTTCCCTGGAGATTCCTTGGCACTACTGACACCTCATGTCTCTGTCTCTAATCCATCATCATCACCATCCTTATCTTCCTCATCACTGTCATCATCATCATCATCAGAAGAAGAAAATACAGTGGTGGCCAGATATTTTGAGACCAACATACCCCCAACGTTTATAGATTTTCTTGGGGTAGGAGCTTCTTGAGGACAAAAGATGGAAACTAATTAACAACTTCCCCTAAACTAGATAATATGATCATGACTCTGTCCTTTCAAGCATTTATAAAAACAAACTACCATTTGTACAAGTAGAGAAAATTAAATTTATGTTCTATGTTTCTCCATGCGATAGTTCTTGAACTGAATCAAAGCTAAAGAATCATGAGTATAACAAAATAGAGCTGTTTAGCAATCAACAAAGGTAAAAACTTAACCAGCTTGAGCAAGTTTCTTAATCTGAGTTCTGCCTGCCATTGCTGCGCTGAGCTCCTCTGGTGTGAGGAGTCTAGTGCTTTCTAAATATTCTCCATGGGAATTGACCTCATTTAGGTTCAATTCCTTTAATTTGAATTGAGTTTCCACTGCTTTTATGGTTTTCTCTAAGAAAGCTGATCTATCAATATAATCCTTCATTCTACAAACAAAATCTGTGTGATCTCTTTCCTGCAACATACAACGAAACTGTATTCAAAAACCTATGTTGCTAATAGCTAAAGATGACAAAATGGGCTTACCAGACGGTACTGAGGAATTCTTGAAGGTAGCTTAAGATAAGCCATGTTTTTCTCATTAAAATCCCATAGAAATGATGTATGGTGAATCCATCTATTTCTCGTTATTGATTGAGCATTTCCACCAAATTTACGATCACCAAAGACATAATCTGAAATCCAAAAACAGATCACAAACTTAAAACTTTCATTAAATCAAACAGAAAACACAAAAGCTAGAACATCATCATCACACACCATTTTCACGAAGCTGAAAACCTTCAATTCCTTGGAATACTGCATCATATAACGCACCGCTCCAAGCCATTACAGAACGAGGATAAGGCTGGACATGAGGAACATCATCTTTGTTGCATATCAAACTCACAAAAAGGGTATTCTCGTCAACAATTACTGTTCCTCCACCTGTGAATCTCTTAATGACTGGGATCTTATCTTGAATAACAGGTCCAAGCTCAACAAGTTCAGAAGGTTTCCTGTGCAATCTGATGTCATTAACAAAGGCACAGAAAAAGAGAGAGGTAAGGTAAGATGTAATCAAAGCTTACCCTGACATTCCCATGACAATGGTGGGGGCATTCGTTCCATCGTTAATGATGCACCAATTAGCAGAGGAGGATCTAAGAAGCTTTTCTTCCAAAAGCAGTTGCTGTAAGATCGGTGTTCCTCTAAGTCTTACGAGATTCATTAATGGAAGCCCTAAGTTCTTGATTCTATTCACACTCATCTTACCCCCTGAAGCTTCTCCTTTGGGCGTTGCTGTGATACACTGGCGTTACCCCTAGAATCTACCAACTAAATCCCTAAATAAGAAAGTGTTGATCTCTCGCCTTTCAAGCCAAAACATGAACACAAGTTTCAATTTGCTCAGCAGCCCATATCACAGATTCGAGTAAAGTTTTCAACCGTTCCAAATTCGGTGAATAAAAAGAAGATCGAGAGAGGTGAAATTCAGAGAATTTCGTTGATTTGAACAATGGAATTGACCTTTGAGGAAGATCGAAAAAGGTTAATAATTTATCCAATGGAATTGACCTACGACTGGATCACGGATCCAATGGAAGAGAATCTTGGAGGAGTGTAGCTACGATGCTAAGCCTCTAAAAGTTAGACGCTTTCAGGGCTTATTGTACCCGCCATATATATATGTGTGTGTGTTTTTGAGGGCTCTTGTTCCAGACTTCAATGTTTGGGTGAGCGCTTACTCTTTTACTTTTGGGGAAGGGGGCATTTATACGCCATGTCCGCCTTCTCTCTGATCGAGCGACGGCTAGTGAAGTGGAATCAGCTCGCGTATTTACTACCCAAGCCAAATGAAGTTCTTCCCTCGCTTGACAGCGTCAACAAACTCCTGAAAGTCTGTGCCGACTCAAGGTATTTAAGGGTTGGCGAATCGATTCACGCCCAGCTAATCCTTAGGAATCAAGTATCTCAGGCTGAGGACTTGTTCCAGATCAATTCTCTGATTAATCTCTACGTAAAATGCAAGGAAACAGTATGTGCACGCAAGTTGTTCGATACAATGCCAGAGAGAAATGTGGTTTCTTGGAGTTCGATAATGACGGGTTATCTACATTGTGGGTTCGCATTAGAAGTTCTGAAACTATTCAAAAGTATGGTTTTCTCTGGTCAACCGAAACCAAACGAGTACGTAGCCACAGTAGTTTTTGGTTCTTGTTCAGACTCAGGAAGAATACAAGAAGGTAAGCAATGTCACGGATATGTCATAAAGTCCGACTTGATCTCCCATGAATATGTACGCAATGCGCTTGTATACATGTACTCTTCATGCTCTGGCATAGAAGAGGCTATCCAGCTTTTGGATCATCTTCCTCATTACGATCTTCTTACTTTTAATTCGGCTCTTAGTGGATTTTTAGAGAATGGTGCTTTAACAGAGGGGGTTGATATTTTAAGAAAGATGGTTATGGAGGATGTGGTGTGGGACAACTTCACGTATACGTCTGTTCTAAGACTTTCCTCTAATCTCAGAGACTTGAAGTTGGCTCTTCAGATACATAGCCGAATGTTAAGAGTTGGTTTCGAGTGTGATGTTGTGGTAAGTGGTGCAATCGTTAATATGTATGGCAAGTGTGGTAAGGTCGTATATGCTCAGAGAGTTTTCGATCATTCAGACACTCAAAACATTGTGTTGCATACATCAATAATGGATGCTTACTTCCAGAATAGATCTTTCGAGGAAGCCTTGAATCTGTTTGTAAAGATGGAAACTAAAGCAGTTCCGGTTCCTCCTAATGAGTTCACATTTGCAGTCTTGTTGAATTCCACTGCAGAGTTATCTCTTCTAAAACACGGCGATTTTCTACATGGATATGTGGTGAAATCTGGTTTTGGGAACTATGTAATGATTGGCAATGCACTGGTTAACATGTACTCCAAAAGTGGCAGCATAAGAGATGCTAAGAAAGTGTTCTTAAGCATGACTTACAAAGACATAATTAGTTGGAACACAATGATATGTGGATTCTCACATCATGGATTAGGTAGGGAAGCTCTTGAAGCCTTAGATAAAATGTTAATTGCAGGAGAATCACCGAACCATGTAACATTCATTGGCATTCTACATGCTTGTAGCCATATCGGTTTAGTGGACGAAGGACTCCATTACTTTAACCAGCTAATGAAGCAATGTGGTGTTCAACCTAGTCTACAACACTATACATGCATTGTTGGACTTTTGAGCAAAGCTGGAATGTTCGAGGAAGCTGAGAATTTCATGAAAACATCTCCAATTGAATGGGATGCTGTTGCTTGGAGAACTTTGCTAAGTGCTTGTTATGTAAGACGAAATTACAGTGTAGGAAAACGGGTAGCAGAATCTGTCATTGAAATGTATCCAAACGATACAGGAAGTTACATATTGTTATCAAACATGTATGCTAAGTCAAAAGAGTGGGAAGGAGTGGCTAAAGTACGTTCTTTGATGCGTAAAAGACAAGTTAAAAAGGAGCCTGGAGTAAGTTGGATAGGGATACGAAGTAGAAACCATGTGTTCCTTTCCAAGGAAAGTCAACACCCTGAGATTGGATTGATTTATGCTAAAGTGGGAGAAATTTTGTCAAAGATTAGGCCTTTGGGGTATTCTCCTGATGTTGTTGAAGTTTGTCATGATGTAGATGAAGAACAGAGAGAAGATTGCCTCTCTTACCACAGTGAAAAGTTAGCTGTGGCTTATGGTTTGATGAAAATTCCAGAGAATTCACCACTACATGTGACTAAAAACCTTAGGATTTGTGAGGATTGTCACTCTGCAATCAAGCTTATCTCCAAGGTTACTAACCGAATAATTATCATTAGAGATGCTAACCGGTTTCATGAATTCAAAGATGGGCATTGTTCTTGCAGTGATTACTGGTGAAGAGTTAAAACCAAAAGCATATTCGAAAGGAGGTTTTGGATATGAAAGTTTTGGTTATATTTACAGAAAAGTGATGAAACGATACACAAGCTCAAAGAAGAGGAAAAGCAAGAAGAAACGAAGCAAATATGTGACAGTAAGTTGTTTTTCATGAAAATAAATTGATTTCATTAGAAACTTTTCTCCATGAATTTGACAAATTCATGAAAATCGATTCTTCCATCTTTGTTTTCGTCGAATAATCTAATCATCCTCTTACAATTCTCCAGGTTAGATTCATGTTTTAAACCAAGGATCCTCAAAACTCTCTGCAACTCTGTTTCATCAATGAACCCATCTCTGTTTTCATCAAAGACATCAAAAGCTTGCTTCACTTCCTCCAAGCTTGGCTCTTTCTCTTCAAACAGTTTTGTAAGCTCCTTGGAACTGTACCGTTCTTGAAGTCCCTCGCTTTCTTGGTCAACGAAAAGTCCTAAGCTTTTCATCACCATCTCTGCATCTTGTCTGCAGAGTTCATCATCATCATCATCAAATTCTGTGTGCAGCTGATCAGGGAACTTAAGATCATTGCTCTTCCTCTCAGAGTCACATTGCTGATGTTGAAGAAGAGACCAAAATCTGTAGAAAATGATCTGAGCAAAAGAAACCCATCTAAAAAAACCGATGAGGAAAAAATCAATGAGAGGAAACAAAGGTAAAGAAGAAGAGTGTTGGCATTCAGACAAAGAGCTCTTCTCCTCCATTGTTATAAAGCAGGATAAGGAATTTACAGACATAACTTTTGTTAGATGTGTTAACTAATCTTAATCTTAAGCAAACGAAAGAATAAATGTGTTGGAGATATATTGAGTTTGCATATGGTTAAGTGTATATATATAAGCATGATATAGGCAAAAGATAAGAAATTGCAGAGAAGGAAGAAGAAACCAGCGAAGGAAAGGGAAAGGCGAACTTACAAAGAAATGAAGTAGGAACTTTCTTTAAGTTTTGTCTTATTTGTAACAAATTTGGTCAAGCATATACTATTTTTTTTTGTTTATTTATATTTTATTAATATAAACAGAGTTTTTTTTTAACTCAATATAAACAGAGTTTATTTCCTTTAAAAAGATCTTTACCAACTCCTTAATTTTATTTTTCTCTTTGTTATTTGCATTATTGCATATCCTCTTGAATTGTTAAAAATGTTTAATACAATTATCTGATTTTAAAAAATGCATAAACACTTCATATACTTATATATTTACGATAAGTATTTTTTGAGAATATTTTAAAAGTGATAAGATTAATTTAATTAGCAATTTAAACCTAAAATAAAATTTAACTCCATATCTGACCGTTTTTAAAATTTAAAACTTTAGAAAAAAAAAGTTGATAATAAAGTATGAATCGAATAAGTTCTCGATTAATAATACTACTAGTTTATAAATAAATTCAACTAATATTATTTTATTTTATTTCTGACGTGATTATAAGAGAACATGTCAAAATTGCAACAAATTTTCTTGGTAAGTTTCTTGGAAGTAAGGAGTGACCAAAGTGGTGTGGTGGCCATCTTTTTCTTGTTTCACTTTTTCAAATAATTAATTATTTTCAGTAAATTTCCACAACTTATTTTATTTTTTTTATTCAAACCAAAATGTCCTTTCATTAGTTGTTTTAGTCAATAGTTGAATCTTTCGGTCTATTCAATGTCCTACGTTATAATCTATGTTAAAAGTCTTCTAACGTAACAAATTGGTCACTTTTTAATTCAATAAAATGATTAAATTTAAACATTAATGATAATCACTACAATTAAAATTAACATTAATAGAAAATGAGATTTCCTTGGAGACCTTTAAAAGATTATTTCAGCAAGATTTTAATTTGACTACAAACTAAAGTTTTAAAGGTTGTTCATTTATGATACAACAAGCTCTCACTATGTCAACCGTTACATATGCATACACAATGCACATATACATATACATATACATATACATATACATATACATATACATATACATATACATATACATATACATATACATATACATATACATATACATATACATATACATATACATATACATATACATATACATATACATATACATATACATATACATATACATATACATAT
>KE152569.1:28533-50609 GCA_000411095.1 Aethionema arabicum | reverse complement strand
CCCTGACCAGGAGCTTCTCCAAGAGGCTCCTGGTGTTAAGGTTTATACTTTTCCCTCTTTTATCGTTCAATGTTGCTTGTGTTCTGCTCATATTGAAGAGGAAGCATCTGAAACTTTCTGTCTGGTTTTGTGTTGTTTTGCAGCCGAGGAAAGCAGAAGACAAGAAGTGATCTTACTGCATCTAAACTCCATAATCTTGTTGATGTTAGCTTTCAGTTTTGGACATAGAAATTTGTACTCTTTCCTTTCAAATGAACCGGAACATTTTGATCAAAAACCAGGGTTACACATTACACATTGAATCCAACGAGCACAAACACCAAATAAGTGCAAACAAAGTATCAGTTCTTGCGTATATTTGCGTATATATATATATCAAACATGGGTGAAACAAACCAGTCTTGGTTTGTTCTTCATCACCTCTCTTCCTTTCTTGGAGCGTTGGGGTTACCCATCATATCCATCATCATTTTCTCAGGTGAATCTTCCCAATTCGTAAATGTCTTCAAGTCAATCTGTAAAGAGAAAAAAGTTCCACATTTTGGTCTTAGTTTAAGAAACCTTATTATGTGTTAACAATGTCATTGCACAGATCTTCCTCTTTACCTTTCGACGTTGGTCACTGAAGAGTTCTTCTCTTTTCTTGTATGTGGATTGAATCTCTTTTGCAGTCTTTCCACCTAATCCCCATGCTTCAACATCTAACACCGAAGCCTCTACTTGTAGATAACCCTGCACCATCAATATACAACAACATATGTAACAAAGGTAAAAAGAGCATAGAGTTTCACATATACATAGACTGACGAATCAACCAAACCAATGATCCAGCACATAGGAAAGAAAGAAGAGAAGTTTATACTTGGTTTGGGAAAAGAGAGCCTGGTTGGTATGTTTTATCAACTGCATGATGACGAATGGTGATTTTAGAAAAGTCTTCATCAAGAAAGATTCTCTCGTTTCCTAGTGTTCCTCCAAATCCAATTCCAACAGGTTTGGGATGTGCGTCATACACTCTACCAGAGGGATGTAAATGGCTGTATGCAAAGTTCTTCTCTTTGCCTGAAGATAAATGCAATTACCTTTCGGTTGTGAGCTCAATTTCAGAGTAGAAACTGATTAGTGAAGAAAATGTATAAATTTGTGCAATACCAGAAGAGGAGAATGTATGAAAGACTGGACTAATAGAAAACAAGTTCCCAGAGCTTCCATAAAATGTATCTCTATTCTCAAAACCTTGCTGCAAGATTGCACCAATGACCCACTTCTTCTCCCAAGTCCCATCATGTTTGTCTCCACAACTTGCAGAAATTATAAATAGTAGTGGAGCATGATACCCTTCAACGTTGGACCAGAGCCGATTCATGCCTTTCCCATGATAGTATGAGCTGAAAGAGAGATGAACATATCCTAAAGTCAGTAAAGCCAACGTGTTGTGTAGCTATGAGAGAAGTAAGACAATGGGATACCGGTAAAGAAGGTTTTCATTGGCTTCATCACTATTACAAGGAAAACATGAGCTTAAGATCTCCTCGCTTATTGTATTTTTGCAGGCTAAGGAAATTGCCCAAGCCCTTCCACATGTTAGAAGGGTGTTTTCGCTTGTCTTTGGCGCCAAATCATCTCCTGGAGTAGACTTTGAAGGTCCAGATCCATCCTGAAATGCACCAGTACAGAGTTTTCTCTTACTTTCTTTGAATAGATCTGCTGACTTAAGTTATATGGAAACACCTTTCGGTAAAATTCAAAGCGGTATGTAAACAAATACCTCTAAACTCGAAGAATTCTGAAGTCTCGAATTACAAAACTGAGCAAGACACTCATTGAGACTAGGAATTGTTGTTAAGGCCCACGTAAGAAATTTGCCGACAGGAAGTTCAAGTTCTAATCCACAAGCATCGCAATCCCATACATCTAAATTGTTTCCAGTTTCAGTGCAAGATATAACTGCTGATAGTATTAGGTGACTTATATCTGGAAGATATAAGAGTCCTTTTCTTTCAGCAGATTTGGAGCGACCCTCCCAAGACATTGTCCAACACATCCAAAGAAACATAAGCAAGTCGGTAGATGAAATGGACCCATTAATCTTACAATCAGCTTCATCAGATTCAAACTCCAGTTTAGGAGAAAGCCCTGCATTTTTAGCTGTCACAGAATACAGTCTCAACAAAGTGTTGAAAGACATGGAAGCTGATGTTCTGCCGCAACATTTGACATAACCTCTGGCAAACTCGATCCAATTCAGTCCTTCTTTGTCAGGCACGAAAAACAAGTCTACTAATGATGAGCCTAGATGCTCCAATAATATGGGGAATGAATCTGGAACTGTTTGGCCTTCAGAAGTAGTTGTATTGTAGCTCAAGCAGAAACTTTGCTAAAAGAAGAAACAAATTTGTGAGTCAGAAGAAACTAAAACAGATCAGAAATGGTGAGATTCACCATGAATTCGAGTAGAGATCTGATATGCACTATATATGACGTGATAAGATCCCCTCCAATCCAATTCAACAGTAAAACCCTAACTTATATCCAAGAGAACTCAATATACCGAATACAGTACACTCCACTACGGCAAGAGAAGAAGGAAGAAACTATATCTTCAAAATTACTCAAAATTACAAATCCAGCTTTTCAAACACCGAAGAGCCATCAAACAAAATGAAGAGAAGCAAATTCAGAAAGGTCAAACCCGAAATATAAATGGAAGTACCTTGAAAGACTGAAAAGAAACAGTATTGGTTTGAGAATCGGCGAGTTTGGAGAAGGATCGCTTAAGCAAAGGAAGAGCTCCGGTTGAAGCAGCTAAGCTTTCAATTTCTCGCGTCTCAGATAACTCCTTGTTATCCGTGGAAGATGAACCTCCCATATTTGGGAAGATGATCAAAGAAGATACAAATCCGAACTGGAAACCAGAAAAATAGATTCAGAGCTAAATTTCTCAGCGAATCGTAGAAATGGTGGGCATGATGGGCATTAGCCGATATGTTCTATAAGCAACTTTTCGAACAATTCGACTCTTCACGCTTCGCCACGTAATTTTACCTTGATTGAGTCAACCGTGAATCCGTTCCCGGTTCAGAACAAATCAGGACCGGATCGGTTAACAATATACAAATATGTCGGTAGGTTTTAGTCCAAAATTTAAATCAATTTAAACCAATTTAAACCAATTTAAACCAAAAGTATTGGTGTGTTCGCGACCGGTGGGTACCTGCTACAGATATATTTATAGAGACTGTTGTTCGTCCACTACGACGTCGTTTTGTCCTACTGCACAAGAGCTACCGACACGTACATTAATAATCAATATCGCTATATCAGATGGAGTAAACTAAAGCGTTGGTTTGATAAAAACAGTTTGGTAAACGAGGCCAAGGATGAATATTCAAACCATAACACAAAGGTAAGATGTAAGTTCCATAGAAAAGGAAACAGATCCGTATTAGGTCTTATACATGAACAACACATGACTCAGGCAGATAACAGAGCAACAGACACAACACAAGACATTCAACAACACACAAGTACACAACACAAGAAGGAAACAACAGCCTTAGCTTCTTTATTTAGTAGAAATATAAGCTAAGGAGAGGCACTTGTCATTACTTTTTATAGCGCGAGAGGGCTTAGTCTTCGTCCTCATCACGGCGCCTCTGCTGGTGGCGATATTTCTTCTTTTCTTCATCTTCATCGTCAGAGTCGTTGTCACCCTGCAAATTTACCACAGAAATGAAAGATCAGGGTTAACAATGGTGGCCAAGAGAATACCTCAGAAAACTGCAAACGTTTAGTACAATGGCATCCTAACTAAATCTCCAAATTCAATCAAATACTGAGCCAGGGAAATCAAATGGGATCCTAGGACTAGTTTCGATTCAAGCAAGTCTCTGTAATTGAGATGCATTTTTGTTGCTGCCCCATCTAGTCAGAATTATCAAGTCCATTACTCTAAAGATATGAAGGATCACTCTACTTTTACGCTCGACATTAGGTTTTAGCTAATCTAACTTATCATTCACATGATATTGAAGCATACTATGGAAGATTCAGTAAACAAAAATTCATTTCTTGGTGAGCTTTTGAACTTACATATTTCTTGCGGCCGTAGCTCCCTTCCTCCTCATCATCATTGCGGCGACCATAGCTAGGCTTCCTGTAACCTTCTTCCTGTTCTTCGGACTCTCCATAGCTAGGCTTCCTGTAACCTTCTTCCCGTTCCTCAGACCCTCCATAGCTAGGCTTCCTGTAGCCTTCTTCCTGTTCCTCGGACTCTCCATAGCTAGGCTTCCTGTAACCTTCTTCCCGTTCCTCAGACCCTCCATAGCTAGGCTTCCTGTAGCCTTCTTCTTGTTCCTCAGATCTTCCATAGCTAGGCTGCCTGTAACCTTCTTCCTGTTCTTCGGACTCTCCATAGCTAGGCTTACGTTCGTATTCGCTCCTCTCACCCTCTCCGAAGCTCGGTTTCTTTTCATACCGACTCTCAGTACGGCCACCGTATTCGGTTTCCGTGTTCCCGCCATAGCCGGATCCGTACTCTGATTCAGATTTTCGGCCATATTCAACCTCTGTTCGCCCACCAGATCCGTACTCCGATTCAGGTCGTCGGCCATATTCACCTTCCGTTCGACCCTCAGATCCATACTCCGGTTCCGGTCTTCGGCCGTACTCGACCTCCGTTTGCTCACCGTAGCCCGATTCAGGTCTCCGGCCGTACTCAGACTCCGTCTGGCCACCGTATCCCGATTCAGGTCGGCGTCCATACTCAGACTCCGTTTGGCCGCCGTATCCCGATTCAGGTCTCCGGCCGTACTCAGTCTCTGTCTGACCACCATCGCCAGATCCATATTCGGATTCCGGCTTCCGGCCATATCCAGATCCGTATTCGGATCCAGATCCTTCATGCTCCTGCTTTCTTCCATAACCAGATCCATGCTCAGATCCTACCTCCGATCCATAAGCTGGTTGAGGTCTTCCACCATACTCACCCTCCACATGAGCGCCTCCGGCACTGTCAGGTCTAAAAGCAGGTCGAGGCTTGGGTCGGGCATAGCTGCTGTACTCCGTCTGGAGAGCCTCATCGCCATAGGCAGATGGCTCATGGATGTTGGAAAATTCAGGTCTCTCGTACTCAAAATCGTCATCGGCAGCGGACGAGAGTGGGTAACAAGTCTCATCGGATGGCGGAATTGGACGACCGTAAATCACTGTGATGTCGTATCCCCCACTGTACGGCGTTGGATCGTACTCGCTGAAGTCATCGCCATCATTCTCATCCTGCGTGTAGTACGGCATCGTTAGAAGCTTCTCTGCTCTATCTCTTGAATCTGATGAAGTAACCACAAACGACGAAAGGAAGTTTATACGCGGGAGAAGGTTAAAACGCTGCGTTTTTAATTTGAGAAATGTGGATCCATTTTATTAAATGGGCCTTTAATTCCGCGGATTTCGACCATCACGCGAGAAAACTCTGCCACGTGGCTTTTGGATGTAAGAACACAGGTCCCACACCCCAACCGACCAATTAGAGCAAAAACCAAGGTCTTAAGGATTTCAGTTTGTGATGACGTGTATACATTCTCATTTGGCCACGTGGAGGTCCAAGTTCAGAAGCTGATTTCCCTTATCTTCATAACTTTACTCTCTCTTTCGGTCAAGTGTTGACGTAAAGAGAGAAATCAAAGGTCTTTCACCGGGAAATCTTGATATAGAGAGATGTCGGAAAAATTGAAGGTCTGATCGAGGAGAGAGATAGAGAATGGCGGCAAGCTCTGCCTTTTGTATGACGGGAAGATACCGGACGGTAGAGAGAGAGGTGAGATCATTAGGGTGGAGGAGAGTGAAATGCCAGGTGTCATCCGTGAAACCTGCCACGTATTCCTCCAGAATCTCAACAGATATACCTCTTCACGAGTCTCCCCAGGTCTCCTCCTACATCCTTCTCTTCCTTTACAACACTCTATATATCAGTGTGGTGTGTGTATATCAATGGAGACTCTTTTGCAGGCCTTGTTTGATGAGTATCTGGAAGATAGATCGAGGGTTTTTCAAGCAATGTTTCCGGACAAACCCAGAAGTCGTAGACTTAACGAGGTAATGATCTAACCAAACGGGCATTTGGTCTAGTGGTATGATTCTCGCTTAGGGTGCGAGAGGTCCCGAGTTCAATTCTCGGAATGCCCCAACTTCTTTTTTTCTTTTCGGGTTTGTCTTTGTGACGTCCTTCTTGCTTCCATCGATTGATTTCTGCAGGAAGAATGGAGAATTCAGATGTTACCAATAAACTTTCTCTTTCTTACTGTGTGGCCAGTAGTTGACATGCGGATAAGATATAAATCTAACGGTCAAGATTATCCATCCGACGTACCATTAGATACAACCAAAGTTCTTGAGCTCAACATTGTAAACAACACAAGATAAACCTATCTCCTCTCTTGTTTCATTGAAATACGCTTTCGTTTTCATATAAAAAAACTAAAAAGTCAACGCTTACAGACGAGATGGGAGCTGCGTGGGCTTGACCGAGTGATGGAACCGTCTGATTTCAGTCTAGGAGTGGAAGGAGTGTTGTACACAGACCGGCATGGAAGAGATACAAAGCTCAGAGGTCGACTAGAGATGAACATAAGCTTCGTGCTTCCTCCTGTTCTTGAGTTGATACCTGAAGATGTTAGGAGAAACTTGGCCAATGCGGTTAGATTCTGTTTCATACAACAATCCTTTGAGTCCAACAACTTTATTCAAGATCTCTGTTATTGATTTAGCTTTCTTACAGGTTTTGACCAGTTTGGTGGAGAACATGAAGCATAAGGTTAATGGAAGCTTGCTCGCTGATTATAGCAGATTCAAGAATGAAAGAAAATTACACAAGTAATTAGAGTAACTTGAGTTTTAATATCACTGTTCAAACATGTATAGTTGTTCTCAATCCGACATGAACAATCGACTATACGACAAGAGTTACTTACTTATGATTACAAAGGTGGCAAAGACAGAACTTAAACACACAGAAAGGAAAAAGGATTCACAAACGAACACAACAATGGTTCAGTAACTGAGATTTGGTCGGAAGACGCTTACTTGGCGAGTTTGAAGTAGAGGATGATGATAATAGCGACGACCAAGGCAATGATGATGGCTCCAATAGTCCATTTGTTCTTGTTTGCCCTTCTCGTCATTGCTGTCAATATCTTCTTACTCTTTCCGATATTATCGTCTACTCCATTAAGCTGATTCAGAGTACTAAATATTAGTTAGAACACTACCAATATATAATGTTAAAAAACCGGAAGAGTACGGATCCTGAATTGCAGAATATGTCAAAGAAACGTAGTTTATTGTCATCCTATCTTTTTCATCAAGAGTTTGAGCAAGAGAGTGAATGTAACAAATGAGAAAGTTTTGGAAGAACAATACCGTATCGTGACCTCGCAAGAGAGACTGTCTCTGACTGTGCAAGTCTTGAAGGATTGAAACGCCAATCTCTTCAGTTTCCAACATTTTTCTCCGACCGTCCTTGATTCTGTCTGAACTTTTGCCCAATCGATCGGTTGACATCATCAATCTTGCTCTTTGATCAGCTGAAGCCTAACGTCATGCGTATCGATAAAAGAGTATCAAAATTTGATTTACTAGCAACATCGAGAAAGAGAAAGATTACACTCCCAGTGGCATCACTGAGTCTTCTAGCATACCGTCATTGTGTCAGCCATACCAGCTTCAAGCAACTCATCCCGAGCAGACGCATTCGTGTTTCCAGATGTGATTCTCTTCACTTCAGTTTTGAAATTGTTCACGTCAGACTTAAATTCCCTTAATTTGACAAGGAGGCTGGACTTAAGATTGGGTGGAAGGCTCCTAGCCTCGAGATCCATTTTCCTAATCTGTTGAAAAAAGTGCGGAGTATCATCAAAAGGCAATTGGACTGTAGAAAACCCTCTACATTATAGTTGAGCTACACTGGTCACATACCAATGATTCTGCATTTTCCAGTCCAGATTTTATTTCAGACAGCTTCTGCTTCTTTTGTTCTGCAAATCAGTAAGGTATCACTGATATTAAGCTATGCAAACAAAAGCATAGTAATCCAGAGACAAGAAATACAATCTTGGCATAAGAAGCAATGATGATGATGCTCTACTTTTACTACTAACTAGTTCTCTTCACGATCAGTGAGCAGATAAAGCTTCATATTATGTCCTTACAACACATGAAAGAGACAGCGTTTATATAGAGTATTCAAGGATCTAACATGCATAGTACTGAATCTAAAGTAAACCCAGAATGTTTCTAATCGTTCATTATTACATTCACATACTAAACCAGCCGGTGCATTGAGCCTGACTCCTTTTTTTCTACAGTTCAAGGAGAAAAAGTGCCATATCCTAAGAAAAGATTTGAGAAATGAATTTACCTCCATCAAGTGCAACAGCTGAGGTACACTTCTTTGAAAGGTTTGCAGAAAGCTCACAGTATTGCCGTTCGTATCCCTCAAACACCTCACTCATTGTTCCAACGGAATACTAGTACGAATTCTGCAGAATGAGCAAACCCAATGAGGATGAAGCACCGTGACTAAGCAACAAAAAAGAAGCAAGTCTACAGATTATCAAAAAACATAAGAAACCCAATTATTCCGTATTTGTAAACCCAAAGTAAAACCTGATCGATAAAACACAGTATTAGCTAAGATCACCAGCCAAAATGTCACCTAGCAGAAATTTCCATAATAATCAACAGCCCAGAAACATCTAAAAAGACTAGTCACGGAAATTCTACACGGAATCAAAAGGAGAAAAAACTATAATCGAAACCCTAACATACAAATCCCAGCTAGATCGTGATACAGAAAAACATACGTCTACACGAGGTTGACGAGACCTCAGATAATCAAAGAATTGTGATAAATCCACCGATCTCAAAACAAAATGACGAATAATAGATGATACCTTAGATTAACCGAAAACAAAAGAATAACCAGAAAAAGGGATCAAGCAATATAAAAGCCAAACAAGACCTGAGATTCGGAAGGGGAAGAAGCGATAAGTCGGAGCGAGGAAATCGATCGGAGGAGAGCCGGTAACGAAATTTCTACACAGGACGATAAATTTCCGATGCGTCTGATGATTATTCTGAGACGGCCGAATTAAATTCAACGGTTGAGAAATTATATGATACCGTCTAGAAAAGACTCTTTCTTATATAACCCACCACAAGTCGTGTTCACACTTTTTTTTTTCTTTTCCATTACACATTTTACACTTTCCTTTTTTTGTATATAAAATTAAAATCATATAAACTGAAAGAAAAATATAATTTCAACGTGACATTCCATAAAACCAAAGCCTTCAAAACATATAATAATCTATATATAATAACAATAAGACAAAGCTATACTGCAAAAAAAACAATGTCAATGTAGTTTCTAAGAACTTTGTTGAATGTGCTTTTCTTCTTTTCTCATCTGTATAGAACAAATATTCTCAGGCCGGTACTGGAAGGTCCTCTTGTTTTGCGTTTCGTCTCTGAAATTGGTCAACTTCTTCTTGAGGGAAAACCTCAGATTGAAGCGAAGGTGAGATCTTCTTAACGTGCAGCCATGTAAGTTGCCAGAAGCTATCACTTCCGATGTCATCACCTGGTAAGAGAATACCAGTCGTTTTCATTACCAGCAACGTGTTCTTGAGCAGCTCTGGGATTAGTTCATGGACTTTCTCACTGCGTTTTCCTCTGAATTTGGTGGCCATGTAAGTCTCCATACGGTTCAAGACACCTAACCAGAGTCTACAGAAAGATGGTTGCTGCGAGACGTCTTGCAGAGATTGTAGAAAGGCTTTTGACATGAGTTTTGTCGCGTGTACAAGCGTTTCCTCTGCGGTTTTCGTCAAGTTTTTCCGGGAATTCTCTATTGAAACTTCGAGCAATTCATCAAGTAGAGGGAAGATAGCAGAATCGAAGCACTGGAACCATAGAGATTGTGGTAACATGATCCCGTCAGCTCCAGCTACTGATCTTTGCAGCATTAAAATGGCGTGGTTTCTCACTTCGTCTCGTTGATCAAGACAGATTCTTTTGAGGTTATTCACTAGTCTAAGCCACATTTCTCCAATATCTTTACTTACTTTGATGGCTTCATCTTCCCCGACTGAGTTTTTCGCCTCCTGGGACCATCTCACTAGACAAAACACAGAGTTTGCCATTAAGTCTATGGCTGAGATAGACCGATCTGTTTCCCCAACTCGAGATTCAGCAAACTGCCTAGCTGCATCTAGACAGAGAATGTAGTTTGACGGTAACAGATGAGCTCCCTCTGCCATTATAAACCGAAGGGCTTCGAATCCAGCTTCAGAAGCTTCTGGATGCCTGGCTGTGATGGATAGGAGAGATATAATCGTACGCCAACCAGCGTGGGATCTGACGTGGGAAGCATTCGCTTTTACGAGGCGACCAACTTCCTGTGTAATGGGTTCACAGTATGCATCAGCTACTCTTGCATCAAGCTTGAGAACCAGTTGGAGTGACTTCAGAAGCTCATCTGTTAGGTTTTCCTTGTAGGGTAATAATCTCTGGCAAATCTTCAACACACCAAACACTGTCTTCTCGACTAGCGTGCATGGTGTTGAAATGGATTGAACTATACTTGAGATGTAATCATAAACAGTTTGCCAAATCAGTAAGATTCTGTCGCGGTTATTCAGTGTAACTGCAATCAGCAGCTCCAGGCAGAAGACTGCACTAGCGTCATCTTTCTTGGCCGCTGTTATCAGGGAGTTTACTAGCTGTTGCAGAGACTCAGCTTGGAGAAACTTGCTATCGGAAAATATGCTATCAATGTGACAATTTTTCACTATCTCGCGAGCGTGCTTATAAGCTGCCACTTCTTCCTCGGTTGGTAATGGCTTTGTCTCCTCCATATCAAAAGACAAAAGCTGACTAAACCGACCAATTAGACTAGATGACTTCCGCGGTGTTGCTGACGGTTGTACATGGGATACTACTGACAACGGATTTGCTGCAGGTTTTTCTTGCTCTGGATTACTAGTTGACGTCTCCAGGTCATCCGCTGCATCACTTGCTATATGAGCTGGTAAGACCTGGAGTTTCTGAAGTCTCAAGACACAATCCAGTACATTTCTCCAGCCTTCACGGATATAGTCACCATATCTATTTGCAATTAAGAAAACAGCTTCAGTAGCCATTCTAGCTCTGGCATCGTCTCCTAGAGCAAGAACAGCTTCATCAATGGATAATGGGGCGAAGAGCGGAGTGAATTTACAAAGAGACACAACCAGATCATCCAAAACGCTATTTAAATGATAGTATGCTGAAATTTTCGCAATGGCCAGTAACCCATCGACACATCTCTGTAAAACATCTTCTTGCTCTGCTTGCTCGAAAACCACTGATGTAGCTGCAATAGTGGGACCGGACAGGATAGCAAACATGTCATGGTCCAAATGGGATGCAGTATCACATACGATATAGGGACTGATTTCTTTGGATTTGTGAATCACGCTAATCCACCGACTTGCTGTCATCATTTGGAAGCCAGTTCCCTGATCTGGGATCATCTGAATCTCACTATCACAGATTGAATGATAAAGCTCAGACAAGTATTCTCTAGGAAGGTCTGCTCCCCCATTTATACACCTGTTGTTACGGATGAAATCTTCTTCAGTCATCTTTTTCTTGACCTGCATGTTGTGGTGATCTGTGTTCAGCAAGATAATTGAGTAAGATAACAAGAGAGCAGCATCTTTATCAATCAGTATCTGTGGTGACTGCTCATAGTATCTCTCAGAAAATGCCTCGAGCACCCTCTGTATTTTCTGTGACTCACCAGGCAATCTAAATGTACCCACAAAAAGACGCAGGGCGGTATCCAGATTCATGTTCTGGAAGTCAAACGTCTTCGCAAACTCATGAAGCACCTGAACACAGAACTGGTCATGATTTCCCAAGAAATCTCCTATAAGATTCTTGTCTAAGCCACATGTATACCTGAAGAAACATGCCACACTCTTTGGATCAAGTTCATCAGGCAACAAGTGCATGCCTTGGAGATATTGTAAGCCTTTTTTAGGATCTTCGTTAAAATTATCAGCCCCAAGCATCAGCCTTTTCTTTAAGTGCTTTGCCTTGCGGACAAAAGGAACCCAAAGATTTGGATCTCCATAATTCTCACATTTCACTGTCCAGAATGCTTCATATCCTTCTTCTTGTGTAGGAACATCTGAAGCAGGCAATTCCTCACCCACCCTTTTAGCCATTCCCTGAACCATTGAAATCAACCCATCCAATGCAAGTATATGCATAGCAGATAGAGGACCATTTACTGGGAAAGCACTCTTTGATAGCAAATTTGAAATATCTTCAAAAACATTACTGCAGGTTATATCACAATCAAAATTTGCGTACACTTCAGCCATGAAAGCATGCTGTCTGCAAAGATCAACCAGAGCCTCCATGGCAACCTCCTGTTGCTGGTACGAAGACCCATGTTTACTTTGCGCAATCCTCAGAAGAACACATGAAAAGAAAGCTTCAAGCTGTACCTTAAGCTCAGTACGGAGATCCAGGTAAAGATTAAGAACGATGCTGCAAACTGTAGAAAGAATCAGAGGACTCATTGACATACCAAGCTGCATCAAGTTACAAAATAACTCATCCTGAATCAAAATCAACAACTTTGGGTGCTCGCGGAAAGAAGGCCCTCCAAGTTCTATGGCAGAATTAATTAAACCCAGTGCGAAAAGAGGAACGTCTTCATCAAATGCTATAGGGTTGGATCTGGAGTTGACCTCAGTGTTTTTCCCAACATTCAACAGCGAACACAAGAAATGAAAAATCTCTACCATGCATGGAATACCAAATGGCGCCATCATTGTACTTTCACCATTTTCAGCAACATTCAAGTCATCTGTGACCTCTGTTCCCTCTTCATCATTTGTAGGTTTTGTTTCTAGAATAGCCATCTCAGGACTTAGAGAACCCTTGTCAGCGCTGAGAGAATCAGATGTGTTACCAATATCTCCATTTTGAACTTTCTTTTCTCCAGAATTCTGATCCCAGTCCACTGTTACCACCTAGAAAAGAAAGAATAGCCTTAGAAATTTGAGAACAACAATCAATATGACACGATAGCCATTACGATTCACATTAAAATCTAGTCATGTGCATAAATTCTAAGATGAGTAACCTTCTATCAACCAACATGCTAGCAGATAAATCATAACATGATACAATAAGCATGTTAATATATACAGGCTCAGAGAACTGTAAGTGTTTGTAAAAGTCCTTTTAGTTAATCTGCAGGGAATAAAGAAGTAGAAGAAATATAAAAATTCTGACATCAAACATTACGATTTACCGCATCACTCATGCCGACATGTAATTCGCTTTCATTAGCCAGTGGGCTGATATAAGGAAGCTGAGAGAAGATACATCTAACCAACTCATGCATAGTGTGGCGTGCTATACGCTGCAGCAATTCACTTTTGGAGCTTGATTGATGAACAACACGCAGGCAAGTGTTGACGATGGTGCAAATGTCTTGATTACTTAATCCATTGGATGCATTACTCTTTATGCAAGCCAGAAGAACTTGAAGTATCTTCATCAAAACCACTTCCTCAGAGGCTGGATCAGTTACCTCGAAACGACAGCTTTTTACAGCATCAACTATTATATGCATTGCCTCTCCCACATTCACGGTATCAAGGGTAAAAATATCAAGGGTTAAGATCTTGTAGACGGATGACAAAGCAACACCAGTAATTGGAGCCCCAGTTTCATCAGATAGTATAACATCCAAAAAGGGCTGTATGTACAATCTTGGGTCAACGTTTTGCCAATTACTTTGCCAAGAAAAAATATGCTTTCGCAATTCTTTCAAAGAATGAATAAGAGAATGATCTAGTTGCTCATCATCTGCATTATAGCGGACACCCCAACGTACATTTCTCCTCATCACAGCCAAAACTGCACCAATTTCGGAATTGATCATACATGCCACAGAACCCTTGGGCGATTTAGAGTGACAACTCTTGAACTCTCCATGGAACGAGTTACTTCCCGAAGGAAGATTCTGATACCTCATGCTCGTCCCAGCTTCTTGGCTCATGCAATATCACGCATGAATCGTGCAAGCTGCTGCAAATGGTTCAAATTATCGTGCTTAGAAACAAGTTAAAACTGATAGTTCATAAGCAATTTTGAAGATGGAAGATGCCAATATACAAATTAGAATTATCAACTAATATGATATACATTTGAAAGTTAGATGCAGAGAACAAAAAAAGCTAAATGCAAGAACACGAATTGTCTTATTTTTTTTCTTCCATAGATCACCTGATAGATAAACTGTATCAATTTAGTATTTCGAAGTCGAAACAGATAGATCTCCCGAGAATCAGTACAATCTAACTCCTTCAATTACAAAAATGAGGGTCAATTGCCCAGTTACCTTCTAGTCTGAAATCATTTCTTTTCGCCACATTCGAACATACCTAAATTATCGTCCGATCCAGGGCCGGTTCTGAGACTGTGCGACTGCACAGTCTTTTGCGTCACAGCGATCAACTCGATGCAACAAGTAAATGCCCACTAGATGCGACTAAATCCCGACTAATCTACGTAAAGCTTCTACAAAATCGGAGACAATTAGGTTTTATCAATCTCATGCTTTGAGATCCAAACAAACGTTGAAAGAGAGAGAAAACATATATCAAGAAACGAAAGCGGATGCGAAAACACCATTGATCTGAGAGGAAAATTGAAAAAGCTTACCTGGGATTCGAAAGAGAGAGAGACCGTATCACAGATCCAGGAAGAACAACAAAACCGGTGTTAAAGCTTTTTTTTTTAAACCCGCCCCGAAGTTTTCTATACTCGCCAAAAGCTAACCATTTTGAAAAACATTAATAAATCAAAGTTATATATAATCTTCTTCTTAAAATTTAGATTAAAAAAAATCCAAATAAACCAATAGTATTCTAAATTTACATTAAAAACCATAATTATATTTTATTAATTTATCATCAAAATTTCTTATTTATCATTCGAACAGAGATATGTGTCTGCTATTATGTTGGCCTAAGGGAAGAGGAATAAGCTGAAGAATTAGCAAAACCAGCAAATACATTAGTGTAGGACTTCGTCAGATAAGTAAAGTTCATAAGTGGAGGCAAAGGCGACACACACAATCCTTTCTTCAAGACATCTTCAAGCTCGAGTCTTTGCAATGTTAAGACAGCTTTAGTTTCATTCCAAACGAACACAAGCAGACCGTTAGACGTCACGAAAAGTGAACCGGGTTTGGAGCCAGGATACCGGAAGCCGTAACCATTAGCTATCCCCTCTCCTGTGTAACAATGCTCAGCAAACAAATGTGAATTTTCTCCATCTTGAGATGTATCAAAAGGAAAAGGCTCAAAGGAAGACTTATCGATTTTCACAACAAACATTGCTGAACCATTAGGATGCATAACATAGTTAGTTCCTTCAAGGATTTTTGTTCCAATGAGAAGCTTTTCACCTTTTTGAGATTCTTCATAGGTAAGTAGCAGTAAGAAAAGAGCTTTTCCCGGTTTATCTTCTGTACATTTCCCAGGTGGCCATCCAAATGTTCCTCCCCATAAACCGGTATAAGCTTGGTTTTCGTCAGGTTTTGTGATTGGTAGCTTATAAAGGGCGAAACGGTTATCGTGCATGTTAGGCCATCCACGGTAAGAAGACAGCTTGGTGTTTGAAGCTTTGAGACTAAGACTTACTGTATCACCAGAACTAAGAAACCTTTGGAGATTCCAACGTTTAATCTCACTGCTTGAAGATGTATTCTTTGAAGTCCCGGTTTTGTTGTTAGTTGAATTAGATTTTCCTAGAATATGCTTGATGCCATTTTTGAAATATCCGCTAAAGCTCTTCCGTGAGCTCTCCATCTGATTCTCCATGTAATTAAACTTGCGAAAATCGTTTCCATCACCAAGATCTTTCCATATCTCGTTAATGTCTACCTGCATAGGATCATAACACAACTCATCTTCTAGATTCATGTGGTTCCAGTTACCACCAAACTTGTTCATTTTGAGGAGCATAGTTCTGCGTTTCAGCATTTCAGGTATATCATCTTTAGACTTGGGAAATAACATTCCACATAATGGATCATTTATCTGTAATCTTACATGACTTGTCACTACATCAAGTAACTTTCTTCTATCACTAAAAGCTAGCTTGCAAAATGGAACAGAGGTTTCGTTCTCACTGCATAACAACTGCTCACACATCCTCTCTCGCCTTGGCTCAACCTCAAGTAGAAGCATATTGCAACTCTTGTCAATTTCCATTACAAAACCAGGGTACAAGCAACTGCATTCTCTTTCTTTTCCATGGAGGAAAAACCTAGTTGAGCCATCAAGATCACAGATGATTTCAAACACAGGTGACCACCTAACCTGACCCTCTAGAATCCCCAAAGGACCAACCTCTTGTGGAATTATCCGGCACCCAATAACAGACAAAAAGCTAGGCATCACATAAATTACATTCCCAAGTTCAGGGTTCTGGTGAACCCAAATCCCAATTAATGGCTTCACCTTTACAAGAAACCTACAAAGAGACTTGTAAGAAGAGATCCCTAATCGCCATTGGACCAATTCAAACAAGGGTACAACCTCTACTACTTCACACTGTGCAAGCCATATCTTCTCGGAATCCACTAGGTCAAAGAGGCTTTTGCAGCAAAAGCTTAGATTACAAATGTCTCTTGGAGAAAGAAAACGAGATATAACAGCAAACACATCTTCTGGAAGCGAAAGAAGCAAGGAAACACCAGATGATTCCGACGTCAAATCACCAAACGCCATGCTTACCAAATCGAACTCGCAACAAAATCACAAAAGCTAAAACCCGAAATTGAATCACGAACCCAGCATATCTAACATGTAATTTCAGTGTTTTCAACGATAAACGAGAAATTGATGATACTGAGAGGCAGTAAAGCCGCAACGTGCTTACCGGATTCAGACTTTATAGATCCTCGGATTGGATTTCTCTTTAACGTAAATGTGAAACGAAATTGAGTCTGGGCTTAACTCAGATCGCTTCTTATACGTATACAAAAACTTGATCGGCTTCAGAATGTAGAAGAAAATGGAGGTCTCAAAACCAGTCTAGCCAAACAATGTTAGAAAATGGCGTTTTCCGTTTCAGTATTCATTTGACTAGAAAAAGTTAAAGTGAAAATTAGATACTAGTGGCTACTTTTCCTCATTTTTCAAAGAAACTTTCTTTTTATTGTTTTTTCTCGTGACTCAATTTATATAAAATTTTGCAACTTTTTTTAATTATTATTTAGCATATATTTTAATAAAGAACACCATGAATTTCTGTATTTGTACTCTTGTTTTCATTAATTTAAGGCACTAAAAGACAAATATTCTATAAAAAAAACATCAAATTTGAGAGCACACGAAATTTAGTGAGAAAAGCAGCACATAGATTCAAAGAAGAGAAAGTGAGGTAAATTAATCAACCGACATTTGATATTGAAGAGTTAAATGTGAGTAGAAAACATAGATTTAAAAATGAGGTTTAACTATATTATTATGTACACAAAGAAATGTAGTGCTGAATATATATGTTAACAATTATATAATCATAATTTATAGATATGTTTGTAATATTTATTTAATAAAGAAACGGACTAATTTCCCCCTTTTTTTAATGTTTTTTCTTGATGCAAACACATCAAGTATTAACATTTATAAGTACTTTCATATCTTTCTTTTTAATGTTATTTTTATGTTATTAATAAATCAAAATAATTCTTTTTATTTCATCCCATAACATAGAATTTTGAAATATTCATTGAAATAACAATAAATTATCATCAAATACTCCTAAGATATGTAACCAAAATTAATAACCAATAACTTATTGGCAAAATTATACTCCTTAAAATACATAATTATAAAATTCTACTAAGATATGTAACCAAAATTACACTCCTTAAAATACATAATTATAAACAATAAATCAAACAACATGATATTAAATATTAATAACCATTGCAAAAAAAAAAATATTAATAACCAATAACTTATTGGCAATAAGTGAAGAAAGAAGGTAATATCGTTTGTTCATTACTGGTCCACAATTAATTTAATATTAACTCATATAATTATCCTATAATAATTTCTAACAAAATTTATAGTGACAAAGAAAAAAACAAAATTTACAAAAAAAATAAAAAAAATGGGTTGATTTCTTGACTCTGAGTCTTACTTTGGTGGTATTTATCCTTACATTAATGAAGAAAAAAACGAAGAGTGGAGAGGAGAAAGGGATCCATCGTCGGTGTCCGTGTCCAGGATCCGACATTGACGGGTCTTACCCGACCCATCTAATCTTCTCTCTTTTTCTCTTCCTCTTCCTTAGGGGTCTTCTTCGCTTCTGCTTCTGTCTCCATAAACTTAGGGAAGCTGCATCCTTCAACACCACAAAACTAGGGATTTGAAACTTCTCTCAGGTTAAATTTCAAACCTTTTTTTGTTTCTTTTGTTAGATATTTATGATTTCCCCCCTTTTGGATCTATCTAAGAATCGATCTCGATCTTTAGAAATGCAGTACCTTTTTGTTTCCCTCGATGCATTGCATGTGGCATGTGTTATGTAATGTTCCTTGAATCTTACTGATTTAAAGACCCATATGCATACAACAAATTGTTTTTGCTTTCTTTTTAATAAAATTTCTAATTGATTTTATTCTCTTTACTGGTTCTGCAATTCTTAAAAGTCACCTTTTTTCTTTCTGATGTTGACATTCTTGCCTTTTTAGTCTTTGTCATTACCTGTAAGCTGATTGTGATTAAACATCCATTTTTCTCCTCTAATTTTCTCATACTTGCGTCTCTTTCAGATACATTTTATACCCACCTAAGTAATTCTTCAGATATTTTAGGTACCCTTTCTTACCAAATTCTTCATATATGTGTTGAGTATTCAGAGATTTTCTAGCATTTCTGATTGTTTCATCATATTTCTCAGTCATTTCCTTGTTTCTTGAATCAATGAAAAAAGATCTTTACATGATTTCTTGATCTGTAAACTCTGGAATTACTTGATCTATACTCCTTTTAAGTAGTTGACCTGATAAATGATAGCTTAGCTGCTGCTGATTTCTTCTTGTATCCCACTTACTCTTTTTAACGAGTTGCCCATGTTGTCTACGCCGGCTGAAAAACTTAATATATTAAAGAGGTTTATGTATATTGACTCTGTATCTGATGCTTTAAGGGTGTATTTGCTTGCCTGTTCAAGACAAAGTCAGGTTTAATCCAATGTAAAGTACACTACAAAAAGTCATGTTTTGTTTACAAAAGCTTGTTTTCTAACTATCTCTTCTGAGAAACTAACTACATTTGTATGTTGAGGATATGTTTAAAGCTTTACCATTTCCTGTGACTTTTCCCTGATTAGAAAAAAACTGATGAATTTTTGTCTCTTGCAGGATCTAGCTAAAAAGTCTTATAAATGGGGACCTGTATGTCAACGCATTCAAGAAGAATTAGACCCCGGAGGAAAGGCCGTCGCAGATCTTCTAGACATGTGTCTAAAGTATCTGATATTATCCCTCATGCCAATATTAGAAGGCCCAGTGATGCCGGAAGCCGAGCCTCTTTCGGTCCGTCTACTGATTCTATTGTATGTACAAGAAAAAAAAAACTAAAAAATGATGAACTTATCGGTAAAATTTGTTTGGTTGCAGATATTTCTCAAGATGATGCATGGTTTGACACTTTCAGTATTCTTGATTCTGATTCAGATGAGGATTTTATCAGCCTACATGAAGGTAAATGCCAATCTAAATATTAATTTCTCGTCTTTTTTTTTTTGTTTCGTATTGTAAATTGATAAATCTGAATTAGCAGATAACATTGCACCAGAGAGTAATGCAATGGATAACATCCCAAATATGGTACAATTTGAGGCTTCTTCATGCATTGTTGATGTAAAAGGAAACTACGAAGAATACCATGAAAGTTACTTGAAGATAGATAATGGTTTATCTGTTATCACTGGAAACAACAAGAAACTATTGGATCATACCATTAAAGGATTAAAGGAACAAAAACGTAACTCTCATGAGAAAATCTTGAAGTCCAACTTGAGCAGGTTACTGCCTACAGTTAGTTTCAACGACAAGACTCTAAACTCACCAACTTCTCAGAAACGAAAGTCTGCAGTTTACCGAGTTTCATTCAAGCGAAGATCCTGCGATGGCGATGAAATTACCGAGCATAGTAAGTTCTCAAGTTTCACCTAAGCCTTTTTAACATGTCAATGCATACAGCTCATAATCTAACAGGATTTCACAATGCTTTAAGGGTCGTCGAAGAAATTGTTGTACCGTCCAAAAGCAGGATTCACAATTCCTTGTTTATCTAAAGAGAAGCAGTCCACAGGAAGTTGGTGTGAGATACCTCCTTCAAACTTTAAACTACGCTGCGAAACCTATTTCAAGTACGTCTTTTTTCAGTTCTGTCCTTTATCTTCCATTAGAAAACCGTTGTCTTACCTTAATGATGTAAAACTGTTGTTTGCAGAGATAAAAGGAAATCCCCAGCTCCAAATCACTGTCCATACACTCCAATTGGTGTTGATTTGTTTGTATGTCCGAGGAAGATCAACCATATCGCCCAATATCTTGAGCTACCTAACATCAAAGCCGACGCAAAGCTCCCTGCTCTTCTCATTGTTAACATTCAGGTAACAATTCTATTAGCTTTGATTAGATTGATTCAAGAACAGTGTTTCAGATGATGTGTAATGATATATTTGGATGTTGTATCCTTTTCGCAGTTGCCTACTTATCCAGCAGCAATGTTCCTTGGTGACAGTGATGGAGAAGGCATGAGCATTGTACTTTACTTTAAGTTGCGAGATAACTATGAGAAAGAAATCTCTCAGCAATACCAGGACAGCATTAAAGTAAACATTAACGCCATTATTGTGATGCTTGCGTTGGTCTTTATAGTTTCTGATTCTCTTTCTTGCTACAGAAACTTGTGGAAGATGAGATGGAGAAGGTTAAAGGATTTGCAAAAGACAACACAGTTGCTTTCCGTGAACGGCTTAAAATCGTAGCTGGACTGGTGAATCCAGAGGATCTTAATCTTAGCTCAACTGAAAAAAAACTTGTACAAGCTTACAATGAAAAACCTGTCCTTTCACGACCACAACACAACTTCTTCAAGGTTTGAACACGATTCTTGTGTACTGAAACGCCATGAAATTGGGCTAATCTGATGCTGTTTTGGTGTCTATGCAGGGTTCTAATTACTTTGAGATTGATTTAGATGTTCATCGGTTCAGCTACATATCAAGAAAAGGGCTTGAAGCATTCAGAGATCGACTTAAAAACGGAACTCTTGATCTCGGCTTAACGATCCAGGTAATGAAAAAACTTCAGATTATATGTTAGTTAAAAGAGTGTAGAGGATTAAAATGGAATATGAAACAGGCTCAAAAACCAGAGGAGCTACCAGAACAAGTGTTGTGTTGTTTAAGGCTAAGCAAGATTGATTTCGTTGACCAAGGTCAAATCCCAGTGCTTTTAACCCCTGAAGATGGAGAATCTCTGGCTTGAACCCAGAACAAAAAGAATAATTTATAAGCTTTGCCAATGGCTATTACCCAATTTGTTGTGCATTAAAGAGCAATATGTTGTAACAATATATATATGTAAATTTTTTTTTTCATTTTATAAAATGGTACTAGACTAGAATACTTCATGAGTTTGCCCCTTTGTTGTAACTTTGTAAACTCTTCTTTTTTAACTCAATTTTGTTCTTGTGTTTGATAAACTACATTGCATTAACTTAAAAAAAAACAAATATATTATTTTTTTTTGTTAAATAATAACTCAGTTTTGTTGTTTTTGATGATTGATTATATTGCCGACAATTACAAAAAACTCGTAGATATTTGATTTTTGAATATTTATGTGTTCAATCTGGTCAATTGAATACAATTCTTTGTCTAACAACAGTGAAAAAAATTGATTTTTATCTTCAACG
>KE152569.1:0-28424 GCA_000411095.1 Aethionema arabicum | reverse complement strand
AAAAAAAAAAAAAAATTACAGTTGGGTCAGTGAATAATAACCGATTTGGTTTATTACCGGTTCGATTCGGTTTAATAGCTAATTTGTTACTTACCTTTTTGCAAATGAGATTTTCTAGCGGCGTGACGAATATTACTTTCATTCCTCTGTAAAAGCTCATCAATTTTACCAGATTTAAAAATCAACGGTCCAGATATACTCTGACTCTGTTTCCCCCATTTTAACTGTCCCTGCCACGTCACCTTATTAGTCAAAAGTCAAAATGTCAAAAGTCAAAGTTTGAGAAGTCACTTACGAAATTGCCCTTTAAGGTATCTTCTCTTTTGCTGAAATCAAGACTATGTCCATCATCAAGTAATCCGCGTTGTTCTCTTTCCTCAACGCGTGCACGCTTATTCTCATCAGGAACTGGTGCCACGTCATCACCATTGTTGTCTCCTCCTTGTATTTCCCAAATTAAATCATCATCTTGGGTCAGATTTAACCCAAAAGTGTTTCTGGCAAAAGCAATGCTTGTTCCACTTAATTGACTTCTTGAGCTTGGAGGTTCGTTATAGGTAAGGGTAGAAATGGAATCAGGATCTTTTCGTCGTTTCACAGCCCATGCGAAGCCACTAACTGGTAATGTAGTTTTTGGGAATTCAGAGACTAAGTATTGTTTTCTATGTGTAGTTGTTGCAACTTGAGATATTTCAATTGGTAAGTCGTAGATGACTTTTTCTTCCTCTGTAGCTATTCTTCCCATACGCTCGTTTCTATCGTCAATTACGTCCTGTAAATAGTCACAAATGTTGAAGCTTAACCTCCAAGAAACTAAATTGAAAGAGGAGTTTTCATATAGAGAGAAGAGAGAGTTTAAGACCTGTTTCACTGTTAATTTAGCATAAGGTTTTGGATCGTTTTCTGTTCTTTGTGGTTTTCTATGTTTTCTCCCAATTCCAGAATCTCGTAGCTTAAGACTTGCTTTCTTCCTGTAAGAGAATGCATTACAAAAAGGTGTCTGAATTGTGTCTTTTGTTTAGTTTGAAGGCAAAATGTTATTGAAAGATGGAAGCCAAGAAGATTGATCAAGATTTTAAAGATCATGAAGAGACTAACCTGCGCAGTTCGTCACGATGTTTTGCATCCATTTCTTTGTTTGGTGGATATTTAGGCAACGAAGAAGGATCACAAGCGAAAGGCCTCGTAATAAAGTACTAAGAGCAGAGATTGAAACACAAAAAGGGGATAAAGAAATCAGAAACAGAGACGTTAAAGAAACAGAGTAAAACACAGAGTGAAAAACAGAGTAAAAAACAGAGTAAAAAACAGAGAAGAAGATGGCTTTGTTCACCTCTGAATTAAGTGCAGAAGAAGCAGTCCCACGTCTTTCAGGTTCCATTGAAAGTAAAGTTTCCAATAGAAAAATACCAGTAGTGGACAAATCTTTGCATCTATCTTTAAGAGTTGGTTCATAAGTATGTTGTGGTCTGAACGAAGTTGCGTGGCTAAGTTTATTCTTTTTCCAGAAGTTATCTGGTGGGGATCCACAAAGCTTGTAAATCTTATGCAATTGTTCAATCTGTAAGTAACGACCAAACCAGAATTATAAAAACAGGACAAAACACTCCAAGATATCTGCAAACAAACACAAGCCAAGATTCTTACCTCTGTTCTTCCTTTTAAGATTGGTTTTCCCATAAGAATCTCAGCAAAAACACATCCCACACTCCATAAATCAACAGAAACTCCATAACTTGTTGATCCCATAAGAAGCTCAGGAGCACGATACCACAAAGTAACCACACGACTCGTTAATTGGTTTTTGTTCTTAGGTGTAACCACATTTGCTAAACCAAAATCTCCCAATTTTAAAACCCCTTGGTTATTAACCAAAATGTTTGATGCTTTAATGTCTCTATGTATTACACCTCGTAAATGACAATGTTCTAATCCACAAAGTAGCTGCTTCATGTAACATTTAATCTAATATATAAACAGAGAAAAACGTCAAACGATCTGTACAGTTTTAGAGAAGAAGATAGAATCTATTCAAGCTTTTTTTTACCTGTGATTCGGTGAATTTGATGTCAGGATTTGAAGATAAACCTGCAAGATCATGTTCCATATACTCAAAAACAAGGTAGATGCTGTTTGATGTCCGAGACGTAACTATCCCCTCCAATTTCATGATGTTAGGATGGTTTAGTTTCCGCAGAATCAGAATCTCTCTTGCCATGAATCTAATACTCTCTGGTTGAAGATTATCGAACTTTACCTTCTTTAAAGCCATCATCTTCCCA
Organism: Aethionema arabicum; assembly: GCA_000411095.1. NCBI lineage: Eukaryota > Viridiplantae > Streptophyta > Magnoliopsida > Brassicales > Brassicaceae > Aethionema > Aethionema arabicum. The sequence continues at coordinate 26,142 of KE152569.1, read as the reverse complement.
GTTTCAACTTCCCTTGCACGAAACACGCTGCTATATGTTCCTTGTCCAATCTATGGCAATAACAGACATCAGAACAAGGAATCCATTAGACCGATACAAAGAACAAAACATACATTTTAACGTTATTTATTAGGGTAACTTTCTGTACAAGAAACCGTGGAATTAATTACCTTCTCTAACTTTTGAAAAGCTTCTGCTTTTAAAGGAACCCATCCACGAACAGCTTCAGCAGCAGCAGAACAAAGCCAAGCTGGCCAACCAGCAGCTGCTTGTTCAGCTTCTATGTTCTTATGAGATAATCCAGAAAGAAGACTTCCACTAAGATTCAAATCAGAATCTCCCAATCTTCTTGATTTCCTGAAACGCTTATGAACGCTATTATGATGATGACTGCCCTCTAATGAATGATCAGCAAGAGCATGATGATGGTGTGTTGATGGGTTCATGGAGGTGAAGCCAGAGATGATTCCAGGGGCGTTTTCTCTGTCATGGACCGGTGAGGTAGTATGGTCCGTGAGACATGAAACATTCTTGGAGTTAATGCAACCCATTTTGTTTGTTTCAGGAGAAGGGAGTCGAAGAAGACGACCCTGATCCGGAAACAAGACCCAATATGGGGAATCAACCCCACATTAGGTCAAAAGGGGGAAATGGGATTGCAGAGTATAAAGAAACAAAGGAGACAAAGAGAAAAAAAGGAAAATTACATTACAAAAATGTTAAAAGGAAAAGAGAGACTTTTTTTTTGTTGAGTCTTCTTCAGAAAGAGAGGTAATGGAAGCTGCAAAACACAACCGCATAACAGCAAGAGAGAGAAACGTGGGACCAAAAATGGCGTATCTTTATCTTTTTTCTTCTCTTCTCAAAAAGAGAGAGAAAGTAAAAAAAAAAAAAGGAAGATATTTAGCCGTTAGAAAGTGAATCTCTGTCATCTTCACCATTTTTTTCCTCTGTTTTCTGTCTGCCAGATAGAGAGAGAAAAAGAGAGGAGAGAGAAAGGGGTATTATCAATTCTGTTGGTAAAAAGGTAAAGAAAGAATTAAGGTGGATTAGTTAGTTAACCTAATTCCAAGTTGTTCACATGTCTTAGAAAAGCAAACGTTTTCAAATGAAAAATCAATCAAATAATGAAAGCTAAATAAAGTTTATTACTTTGAACGTTTTCTTGAGTCAGAAAAATCTTTCATTTATGGAATTGTATTGTAGGTTTCACGTGCTTTAAATTGGATCATGAGTTGTTATATTTAAATTATAAATTACATAATTAAAGGAAGTTTCGTAGCAAAATTACCAACTATTGCATACTCTGTACTTGGCAGTTGGCACACTACTAAGCAATAACTCCATCAATATTAAATATTAAAGTAGTTGTGTATAAATAAATGTCGGTGGTGAAAGTAAATTGAGATCTATATACCAATTTCTCCGAATTCGATTGCTACAGGCGAAATCATTCGACCACGATGGACCCAATTCAACAACAATCGAACCGGATTTACGATGTCGTTATACTCGGAGCATCGGGGTTCACTGGAAAATACGTTATCCGAGAAGCCCTAAAGTTCCTTGATGTCCCGTCTTCTCCGATAAAGACGCTAGCTTTGGCGGGTCGTAACCCTACCCGGTTAACCCAGTCTCTCCAATGGGCTGCCCGCCCAAACCCACCTCCTTCCTCTGTCGCTATCCTCACTGCTGATACATCTGACCCAGAATCGCTCCGCCGCGTCTGTACCCAGGCTAAACTTATCCTTAACTGTGTCGGTCCTTTCCGACTCCATGGCGAGCCCGTCGTCGCTGCCTGCGCGGAATCAGGGTAATCTCTTCTGTTTTCTTCGAAATTGAAGTTAAAAGTTCCAAATTTGTTGACGTATGAGCTTTGTTTCAGTGGTAACAAGATCAAATTAATCAAATTTTTAGGGTTTGTGATCTCTTTTGGTTAAGTTTGTTTTGGTACTTTCTTTGTTTAAGGTGTGATTATTTGGATATAAGTGGTGAGCCTGAGTTTATGGAGAGAATGGAAGCTACTTACCACGAAAAAGCAGAAGAGAGTGGATCTTTAATAGTTTCAGCTTGTGGATTCGATTCAATTCCTGCTGAATTTGGTGTCTTTTTCAACTCCAAACAATGGTTGTCTCCTTCTGTTCCTAACCAGATCGAAGCATACCTCAGCTTGGAATCTGACAAAAGAATCGTTGGAAACTTGGGGACATACGAATCTGCAATTTTAGGTGTAGCCCATGGAGCAAAACTTCAAGAACTTAGACGTTCAAGACCAAAAAAACCAAGACCATCTGTAAGTACATATTGCTACATACCCTTTAATTAGGCCTTGGAAAAGATGTAATTTTTGCAATGTATTCTGCAGATCCATGGTCCTCCACCAGCTAAAGGATCAGTAATAGAAAAACCGAAGAAAATCGGTCTTTGGGCGTTAAAGCTACCTTCTGCTGATGCAGTAATTGTTCGTAGAACTCTTTCAACTCTAACAGAGAAGCCACATGGGCTTCCTGGAGTCAACGAGAGTCCTGATCAGATACAAAGAAGAGAAGCATTCTGGTCAACGATCAAACCAGCTCATTTCGGGGTCAAAATAACATCGAAATCTCTCTTTGGAATATTCCGGTATGTTACACTTGGAATATCTCTTGGTTTATTTTCAGGATTCTCCTTTGGGAGATGGCTTCTTTTGAAGTTTCCTTCACTGTTTAGTCTCGGTTGGTTTCAAAAGACAGGCCCAAGTGAAGAAGAAGTAGAAAGTGCTACGTTTAAAATGGTGTTCATAGGTCGTGGATACAGTGACGAGAGTCAAGGAAAAACAAAGCCAGACATGGAAATTATTACAAGAGTATCAGGACCTGAAGTTGGGTATATAGCCACTCCAATAGTACTAATTCAATGTGCTTTGATAGTCCTGAGCCAGCGCGAAAACTTAGTTAAAGGAGGAGTCTACACTCCTGGCGTTGTCTTTGGTCCAACTGATCTTCAGGACAGACTCCAGAAGAATGGTATATCTTTTGAAGTCATTTCAAAGAACAAGATTCAAGATTAACCGGAAACAAAAAGATCTGTTTCTCTTCTGTTTTAAGTTATGCGTTCTGTTCCAAGACAATTTGGTGGTTAAGTTGTTTTAAGTTATGTGTTCTGCTCTAAGACAATTTGGTGGTTAAGTTGTTTTCTGAGAATAATAAATTCGTTTCCTTGACTTCAATATTTTACAGAGAATGTTTCAGGTGAAAAGAAGTTGATTACAGTAATCTTACACTGGACACAGATGAGAGAGTTCACGCCTTGTGGGGAAACACACAGGATCATGCTTTTGCCATACTTTGAAAAAAAATAGATGACAAACCAAATCCTAGAGAGCATTACTTTCTAATCATTTACAAAAATTGCAGATTCATAGCTATTTCGCTACAAAACAAGTGCTGAGAAGTTGTTCGTTTATTAACTGCTACTGTTGTACACTGAATTGTTGTTGTCAGCTATGGAGTTTTTTTTTTTTTGCAGGATCTTAGACTTGAGAAGAACACTGACACCTCAGATAGAAAGATTATCACGAGAAAGATGCTGTTTTCCCCACTTAGAACTAGCTGGACCAAAGAGCAACTCCAAGCTAAAATCAGTACCAGATATGAATCTTCCATTGCCACCAACTTTATCAAGCTCTTCTAAAGAAAACTGCACAAAAATTCACTAAGTTTTGAGAAAGCTATTGAACATAGCTTGAGGGGATTTGGGGTTTAATTACCTGGAGCAAGCCATTGGTGATAAAAGCTGTGTTGAAGCAAGTGTAAAAGAGACGACGTCCAATCATTTTCTGGTAAAATGTGATGCGTATGTCTCCACTTACTCTAACTGGTCTGTCAAAGTAAAAGTCAAGACATGTTTTCTCATCAATAATGGAACTTTCTGTATCCATCTGAAGAACAAGACGTGCTTCTTCACCATCTGTTTGCTCCTCTTCTTCTGAATCACAATTCACATGAGATAAATAATATCGTGGACTTGTACTTCGACAATAACCTTTCTTTACTTGTCTGCAGCAACCTCTTGCAAGTTCTACAGTTGGTCGGTACATCTCATTTGGAACCTGAAGTCAACAAAAGTATTAGCAGAGTCTACACAGAAAGCTATTGTTAATGGAGAAGCTAAGCATATACCTCTTGAAGTTCTGAGACTACAAAGAAGACGGAATCAGTGTTAACTGTGTCGTAAAGTCTAATTCTGAGCAAATCTCTGCTGTTTTCTTGAGGTAATTTAACTTCTGGAGGTCCGTTTCCAACTTCTCTAGGAAATGAAAGTAATTCTGACCAGTGTTTCACGTAACGACGTTGGCTTGCTATTGAAACCTATTAAGGAGTGAACAAGGACTTAGTTATTTTTGCGGTTTTTTTTATAAGGCTGGTTCTACACGTAGCTGAGGACTTACTCCATTGTTGTTTGTGGTTCGTCTTTTTGCATACAGATTAAGAGCATCTTCAGGTGACATTCCACAATAAACAAGATATGCAGATACCATTAAGCCTGTCCTACCTTTTCCCGCCTACACAAGAATGTAATGTATCATGCTTTACGCATTGAAAGATCAAAATTTGGATGTGGAAGAAACAAGATACGGTTTTTGATACCATGCAATGAATGACTGCGATGTTTTTAGGATCTTGTGAAAGCCAAGAATGAACACTTTTGCAGAAAAGTTGAATCATTTGAAGAGATGGAACATGGTTATCATCAAAAGGAAACCTTTCAACACGGCCATAAAAGTTATCTGGATCATATGATTCCTCTATACATAGATTGTAAATCTGCCAATTCCAGAGAAATTAAAGCAATGAAAATGTGGAAGATTGGTTTTGTAAAAGAATGGTGTGTATATATATATATACCTTGTAGTGGTCAGGATGTCGCATATCGAGGACAGATTTGACTTGCCAGAGAGGGTTTCTATAAACAGCTCTCATTCGTTCAGCTGGAAAAGACATAGCTAATAATCTATCTGTTATGTAAGACATGTCAAGATCATATCCACCAATCATCATTCGTCTTCGTTTCTTTGAAACCAAGCTTCTGAGATAAGAACTTGTGGTTAGGTATGCAAGAAAACGGACCCTTGTGAGTTCCAGGGAAGATTTGTCTTTTGAAGCCCCCTTGGAGAGCTTGAGACCCATTCTATGAACACAAAGAAAGAGATTTTAAAGAATTGGTGCAGATGAAGATGATAAAAGAGGGTTTTAAGTTTTACCTGGAGAATTGATCATGAATTAGGTCAGGTTCCCAAATTGTCCAGAGAGAATTGGGAACCTGAGAATGGAAAGGGCTTGAAGAGGAGATGCAAAACGAAGGTGTTTGATGAAAATGGATTTTACCTGAATGGAGAAGGAAGAGGAAGATGATGATGATGATGATGGAAGACAACGATGCATTTCCATCTTTAGATTTTCCTGAAATTTAGCCAAGCTCTCCTTTAGATTTCCACCTCTCAATCTCTCTCTTTCTCTGTCCTCTTTCTCTTTCTGTACCGGCTAGTTTTGGCGGGAATGTAACGGTTTGTCAACGAACAATATATAACTATGTGTGTGTGTATTTGTGTTCTAACAAACTAAAATACTAAGAATTTATTGTCTAAAGATGAGATCTTTGATTGTACAATAGCTTGATAAATTCCGTAAATTGGAGGATGTAATAATTTTGATTTAGATGGGTTAATCTTATATTTCACAGTTAATTAAGATATTTATATTGATTTATTGCCACGTGGAATTAATCCACTTGCACGTCCTATAGTTTAGTGGACGACGTCGTTTTCGAGATAAAAACAAGAACAAAGGGGGTAGGGGAAAAGGAGAAGGAGCTGTACCAAATCTTGGAAGCTCGGCGAGCGAAAGAGAGAAACAGCTCGAGGAGGCTTGTCGACACAGAGTCTGTTCGGCGATTATCGGTCCGATCTGCTTCGGTGTGTTTAATTTTGACTTACGATTTCTCTTGTCTTTCCTTTTTCCCCTTTTTTTTTTTGGGTTCGATTGCTCTTACAATATCGCTGATTTGGGTTCTGTTTTTCTTTTTCCTCTTTTTTTGTTACTGCTGCTGAGATCGATCTAGTGTGATTAATCCTTAAATTGATTATAGGGTTTCCTCAGCTTATTGGGGGAAGTTAGATAAATGTGGCGTATTGGGAATGTTAGCTTGGTTCCTTGTTCCTTGTTGCTTGTTTTGATCTTGTTTTTCAATGTTAGGGTTAGGTTTTATCTAACGATAAAGGAATAAACTTTCATGCCTGAAGCTTGGGGATTTTTATATGTCAACCATTCTATGATTGATGTCATTGTACTCTTCAATCGATGAATCATCACTGAGCGTAAGATTATCTTGTTGTGTATGTGTTCTGTTTTGATAAATCTAAGCTGTAAACTACTCAATGATTTGGGCATTGTATTTCGAGGATTTTCATTTCTTGTTGTGTATGTACAGTTTAGTTTTTTAATTTCCATGGTTGCTTATGACATGATTATTAATCTTTCAGTATGAATTTCTGGATCAAGAATTGTCAAACCTCTTCTGACATGGGAGGCTGATGAATCTCAGAGTTGGTTTAGTCTATTCTGCTGCAAAACGCAGGATTATTATCTATCTCTGATACCAGAATGTGGAATCTAGCATCAAGTTATCTTGCTGGGAACATTGGATCAAAAAACAATACAAGGAAAGTACCACATGCTTGCATAGAATGTTCAGATGATGATGATGCTTCATCTGTGGGCAGCAGAGATGAAACCCTTGAGTGTCCCATTTGCTGTGAATCATTCAACATAGTCGAAAATGTTCCTTACGTCTTATGGTGTGGACACACTCTATGCAAAAACTGCATCTTAGGGCTACAATGGGCTGTTGTGAAATTTCCTACACTTCCGGTACAACTTCCTCTCTTCATTTCATGTCCATGGTGCAACTTCTTGTCCTTCCGTCTTGTCTTTAGAGGAACCCTCAAATTTCCTCGCAAGAACTACTTCGTACTTTGGATGGTCGAGAGAATGAATGGTGAGAGACGCAAGTCCCCTGCTGCAACCTGCAACTACAGCAACAATTCTTTAGATGATGTTTCATCACAAGACCAAACAGATGAATATAGTGACCGCACAAGGGAACCTCCATGTGTTCATCATCGCCATAACCGTCGCCGTGAACCTCAACCTTCAGAATCTAATGATGATCATGACAATGCAAGGGATAGCTTTATGCGTTTGGACAACATACAAAGTTCATTGAGGAAGTCTTTGGCGTTATTTGTTCATCTTACAGCTAAGTTCCCATTAGTGATCATATTTCTTCTGATAATACTCTACGCGGTACCAACTTGCACAGCGATCTTAGCTTTGTACATTCTCATCACTCTCTTGCTGGCTATACCGTCGTTTCTCATGCTCTACTTTGCGTATCCTTGTCTTGATTGGCTTGTCAGGGAGATCGTCACATGACACTTGTAAGCTTCAACTTCTCTCTAAGTTTGTTCTGTTTTTTATTTTACGTTACTGTCTTAGACTCTTAGCTTATATACTTATGGTCTCATATTAGTATCTTAGATTGATTTGTGAATGCTTGAACCTTTTTTTTTCTGAGAATCGATTGGATTTTTACTTATAAACTTGATGCATTGGTTCTATTTTATGAGGAATTGTATGTGTAATGTGTGTGCATCTATGAATCACTTCATCAACACAATGCCTATGTATTATTTTTAAATTTTCTTATATGTTTATTAATGACATAAGTCATAACAACTCAATAGAATGATGTAGCTGTTTATTTTAAAATTTTATTCAGCTATTTGTATTAAATTAATTCAAAACTGTTTTTACTGTCGACCGAGTAAAATTAAATTATGATACAAATTAAGTTATTTTTTATTAATTTGATTTCAAAAATCAAAATAAAAAAAATTACTTTTCGTGGAATTGAAGGAGTATGAAGCTTCCTCATTGTGTATAATACACGAATGCATAAATTCTATCACAAGTTATTAACTCATTCTGTTAGATTTTATATCTTTTGTCTGGCGAAGTCAAATGAGAGATTGCTTTTGACCTAATATACTATTTCTATGTATATTTATATTTCGAACCGACTTTTATCGCTTTATTATTAAATATCTTTGTTTCCAAAAGTGATTTTTTTTTTTTTATTTCCAAAATGAAACTTCAACTTATGAGTAGCGTGTAGGAGAAATCAAATCAAAACCAAAGCTGAGTTTGTGTGTTTGGTTATGATTCTCATTGTAATTTACCGGTTAAGAATCCGGTTAAGTGAATGGGCATTGAAATGATGAAGTCTGTAACTAAAACCTTACGTTTTCTTTCTTTTTCTCTCTCTAAAATCTAGAGAGGCCTTTATATACGCAGAAAGAAAGCCAACAAAAATATTTATTATCCTCTTTGAGTTGCTTGCACGATCTCTGTGCCCTTGACGAGAAAACCGCCGCATAAATTTTATCAAATTTGCATTTTTTTTGGGTAATTCACTGATCTGATTCTTCCCCATTGCTAATTTTACTTCTTTTTTTTGCTTTCTGTTGAATCAATTCTCCTTAAAAGTGAAGGCTTTTTTAACCTTTTTGGTACAAACAGGAGATGGGTTTTTAAAGTCCTTTTACGATTTCGAAATGATTCATTTTCTTTATGCAAACCATTAATCGGTAATGTGAATATGTTCTTACAAATTTGGCTCTGTTATTTTCAGATTTGGAGAAAGTTATACTATTCCATTTTGATATAGAAACGTAAAGTATTGATCTTGTGCTTTTTTTTGTGTATTGGCGATTCATTCTACTTTTAACTTTTAATTTAAGATCTTTCAAGTTTATGAGGTACTGTCTCCGTCATTACATTTACTGCATTTTACATTAGTTGGAAGATAAATCCTCTTTTTCTGAATTCTTCTACTTGTTTTGTTTATCAGATTTGTTCTATTGTTAGCCATGTTCTAGGCTTCTTGACTAAATTTGGAATCTTTTATATCTTAAGTTTGTGGATTGTATGATTCTTTGTTTTTGAATGCAAAAAGGTATTAATTTGTGGTGAATTTTGTGTTTGCCCTCTCATTATCTTAGGCATTTCCTACTTTTAGATGATTATTTGTGGCTCACCTTTTGAGTTTTACTTTCAGTCTCTAATGGAGATTAATCTATTTCACCTTTTTTTTCTTATTTGTTTATGAATTAAGTGGTGATTCTGGTTAACTTTTTGTTCCCTCTTGTCTTCAAATCTGAACAGAAGTGAAGGTTAAGTTATGGCTGAAGACACTGCAAGTACATTTGAAAAACCTGAAATGATGGACAGTAATGGAAACTCTACAGGAAAAGCAATCTCATTAAAGTCTAGAAAGAAAGAGATACCTCATTATCTCAGAGCATCTACTGGATCATGCCATGATCTCTGCAAGTATGGAAGAAAACACATATCTGTGGAAAAACCATGGCGTTTAACTACTAAAAAGATTGTTAAGAAAGATCCTGATATTTCAATTGAGACTTTGAAGAAGACATTGCCTGTCAAGAAGAAGAATGTTACTGAAGATTCTTGTGAGATAATCAAAAGAGAAGTGGTGAATTCGTCTAGTGATGTCTCTAGTAAGCTGAAGCAAAAGGCATTGATAAAGTCAGCTGGCGACGAAACGCTTGTGAAGAAAAAGACTTTAAGTTCTAAACTTGAGTCTTCTCCAGTTTCATCAAGAAATGTTGATGCCTTGAAGCCAAAAGTCTTGTCGAAATCTTATTCAGCACTTGCAATTCCAAAACCTAAGGGAGCTAAAGTAACCCCTGAGAAAGTTGTTTCATCAGTTCTGAAACCCAAAATGGTAAAACAACCTGGAAGAAAAGACATTGATGTAAACGGAAAGAAGACTGCATCCCTTAGAGTCTCGTTGACTCCAAGATCTTCGGTTTCTTCGAGTTCATCGCTAAGACAAGATGGAAATTCAAGTCTGAGTAAGAGTCAGAGCTTAAAGGCTGCTTCCTCTTCTGTACCAAGTGAGAAACCAAGAAATTTAAAACGTACTGAAAAACTTAAGCAGTTAGATGGTTATCCAGTTGAGGAGAAAACATTACACATTGTGGAAATGGAAACAAAGAGCAAAGTTGCTGAAAATGATCAGAATCAGGAGTGTATTGTAGAACCAAATCCTCCTTCAATGTCTTCATCAACTCAAGAAGACATGTATACTGTTTCTGAAGCAGAAGAATATGAATACCCCTCAGGAAGCAACGAATCTGAGAGTGCAGAAGAAGAGGTTTCTCCAGAAGCAGCTCAGAAGTTACATATCAGAAAAGGGAAGGGTGCAGGTGCTGATTCTGTGTATGACGGTCCACGAAAACTCAAGTTTAGAAAAGGAAAAGATCTTGGGGAAGACAAAGAGGAGAATAGCCAATTAAGGAGAAGTTTTAGGAAGAGAGATGAAATCATAGAAGAAGAAACAAGTCCTAGTGGTGAACAAGTTGTGTTGAGGCATCAAGATGTTCAGGAGAGAGATGCACAAGTTCTGTCCAACAATGTCATTGAAGAAACAGCTAGTAAACTTGTTGAAGCTAGAAAAAGCAAAGTTAAAGCCTTAGTTGGTGCTTTTGAAACTGTGTTCTCTCTTCAAGAATCTAAGCCACCTGCTAACTCTAGCGCATGAACATATGAAACACCAAGAACACATGAGCACGCTAACTTTGATCTTGACAAGCTTTTTGGTGTCAGTGATTTGATTTTGGCTTAACTTCAAGAAGATTGATGTTTCTTTTGTGAATATTACGAGTGTAGGATTGGGATTTCAGATTTGTGTTCGGTTTGTTGGTTTTGTTTGGTTTGCGTTTGACTAATGGCTCAGTTTGTATATATATGTAAAAGAAACCTCTGTTTTGCATTCCTCTGTTTTGCAACCCTCTGTTTTGAAAACCTCTGTTTTGAAAACCTCTGTTTTGACAACCTCTATTTTGAAAACCTCTGTTTTGACAACCTCTGTTTTGAAAACCTCTGTTTTGCAAACCTCTGTTTTGAAAACCTCTGTTTTGGTAGTTAAAGAAAGAACATATCAATCCAAAAACTTTGTGTTTTCCTCAACAGAGGTTAAACTCAATGTTCTACTTAACTCAATCTGCCAGAAATGATTCCTTAAAGCCTTTAACTTCGGGTTAACTACTGAGAAACTCGGATCCGACAACAACTCTTGCATCGCAGTCTTTCCAGTTAAAAGACTCACCACTTGCGACATTGTTGGTCTTAATGTCGGTGTCGCACTTGTACACATCAACGCCACATTCAACATCACCATAGCTTCTTCTTTAGAATAATCTGAGCTCAATTTTGGATCAACAAGCTCCAATATACATCCCCTTTCTTGCAAAACATAAGCCTAGAAAATGCAAAAAAATCAGTATTATAAAAAGAGAAATTTAACAAGTGTCAGAAAAAAAGTTTAAGTAAACAAGATTGTTTACTTACCCAATCAAGAAGGTAAACGAATTCTTCACTTGGTTTAAAATTAGTGTTACTTTTACCAGTAACGATTTCAAGTGCAACAATACCAAAGCTATAAACATCTGCTTTCTCAGTTAAGTAACCTCGCATTGCATATTCTGGTGCCATATAACCTCTGCAAATTCAACAATAAACATCAATTTTCAATAGTTTATGTGTGTGTTTGATAAAGAAGACAAGATCTCTTACATAGTTCCTGCAATTCGAGTACTGATGTGTGTGTTTCCATCATCATTAAGCTTTGCTAAACCAAAATCAGAGATTTTAGCGTTGAGATTTTTATCAAGTAACACATTACTAGCTTTTATATCTCTATGTACGATCTTTATCCTTGATTCTTCATGTAGAAATGTTAAACCTTTAGCTATGTCTAAGCATATACTCTTCCTTTTTGACCAATTTAATTTTAGTTTAGATTCTTCATCTTTTCCTGTAAAGTAAAATCACAAGTCTCAACATTTTTATATCATCATATGGTAAATTTGGTAATTAAGTGAGAAAAAAAGAAACTAACCAAAGAGAAGACGAGATAAACAATTGTTTTCCAAATACTCATAAACCAAAATCAACTCGTTGCCTTCAACACAAAATCCATAAAGCTTCACAAGATTTGGATGTTGTAATGCTGAAATCATTCCTATTTCAGTCACAAATTCCCGGTTTCCTTGCTTCGATTTTGAAGATAATTGCTTAACCGCAATTACTTTACCCTCTGATAACACTCCCTAAATAAAATAAAATCAATTAATAAACGAAAAAATCAGAGACAAAATGTTTTAATTCAATAGGTTTTTGTAAATTTGTCCTAATGTATAGACATGTTTTTGCAAAAAAAAGTGTTTGAATAAGAGAATTTTTTTTTAAATACCAAATGAAATAAAACGAAAAATTATGTTTTTTATATAATATTAAAAAAATTTGAGAAATAAATATATAATATTAATTAATACCTTGTAAACGGAACCAAAACCACCTTCACCAATTTTATTAGCTGCATCAAAGTTATTAGTAGCTGCTTTTATTTGTTGTAAAGTAAAAACTCCAGCTTGAAGATCTAAATCTCTTAACTCTGTTTCATCATAAGTTAACCGTTATTTTACACAATTCAAAAAAAGTAGCCGTTAGTCCATTACCGTTAGCTATATTCATTTAAAAAAGTAGCCGTTACCTCTATATAAAGCATTTTTGTCACGTCTTTTTTTCCACAATACACCAAGTATTATAAACAAGAGAAGTGCTGCAGCAACCGGTATAGCTGTTTCTAGTACAATTATGTATTTTTCTTGATAAACCGGTGGTTTAAAATCTGCAAACAACCAAATAACATCATCATTAATCATCATATCCATTAAAATAATTAATTAATTAAAATTAAATAAATAAAAAATACTTACTAGGTTCCACTGATATAGCTGATATCATCGGTCCATACACTCCTCTAACCGGAATTCCTGTGGTTCCTTTACCGGTCCATCTTAAACCAATCTTCAAATTATGATTAGTTATCATTACTTCAAATTTCTTTATGATTGGTTTACCAGATCCACCAGCTTCTTCTTGAATATTGAAGTTTTTAATCACTAACTTATCCTATAAAAAACAAGTAAACATCTCATGATTTTTATAAAAATTAGAGATGGTGGCAAAAAAAACCCCTAAACTATCTGTTTTTTGCGAAACAAACCCTAAACTATTAAGTTGGCGAAAAAATCTCTAAACTTTGTTTTTTCAGCGAAAAAACCTCTAAATTTTGGTTTAAAAATTAATAAAAGAAAAGTATTGATTTGAACATACCTGAATGTAAATATCAAAGACACGTTTGCCAAGACCGTAAAAGGTTTGATCACTTGTGAAAATGATTTCAGCAAAGTGAAGTTGTAGAGTGTAATTTCCATTACCAAGACATAATCCATAGTAAGTCAAGGAGAGAGGAGAGATTCGAGCTGTTTTGTAGAGTTTTAAGGTTGAAGAAGAAGAAGGATTCATTGATAATTTTGAGGTGTTGAAGACAGTGTAATCATCTGCTTCAGTGTCATCGTCCATGAAGTGACCAGTGCTGCTAAATGCCCAATGTTTGTCAAAGCCATAAGTGAACATTGAAGCTCCTCTTGCTTCTTCATCTGATTCGTATGTTTTGTCTTTCTCTATGTTTACTTCTTCTCCTCCGCAGTTTATGTATAATTTGTATTTATCTGTAAAAAGTAATTAATGCAAGGTTTTTTTAAGCAAAAAAAAACAGAGGATTGGCAAAGAAAGTACATTTTTTATGGGTGTACTTGCAAAAATACACAAATCCTAGAAAGAAGGGTATTTTTGGTATACACTAATGAATTTGTGTATTTTTGTAAATACCAATAAAAAGTGTATTTTTAGAAATCCCAAAAAAAAGAGAAAAATAATATGAGGAAATTAATAAGCAAAGTGTAGATTTTGTGTAGCTTACAGTCTCTTTTGGGACGAATGCAAGGAAATTGTTGGAAATAACAAGAGTAACCTTTGTGTCTGAAAAATAACATTTATGTTATATTTCAAGATGTAATCTCAATAATTAAAAAAAAGAAAAGAAATATGTTATCATAATTTGCTATTATTACTGAGATTAAATTAAAATTTGTGACAACCACAATAATTATTTATCAAGCAGCATAAATGGAAGATTTTTGTAATTATTTTATTTTATTAAAGAATCATGATAAATAATTTATTTTTATTTTTATATAAGGAAATTTTTTGTTCTTACGATGTATTCCCCTTGAAGAAGCTCTCCACCAAATTCCTAATGAAAAAAAGGAGCAAAACATTGCATTATTTTATGAAGGGATGAACAAAATAGTTATAGTAAATATTAATTAAGAGCTAAATAAATATTTAGACTAACAACTTACGCACTGACTCGGTTGCAATCACTGTTAGGAATTGAGCTTACAAGTGTAAAGTTATTATAAGATACATCGCTGTACACCAAAACACACACACAAATTAATTCATATTACTTTGTGTAAATTCATTATTGAAAAGTTGAAGCAGCCATAGATTTAGAGTATACAATTATACATACATATTTTTATTTCTTATGATAAAATCATTTGGAACACCTCCTGTTAGCTTGTTACCTGTTAAATAACTGATAATAAAATAAAAAATTATTTAGATTATAAAAAATCCATAGTTTTTTTTCCTCTAAAACAACACATACTTACATGAAATCGGCTTTTTTTAGATTAGTAAACGACGAAGGAATCTCCCCATCTAACTGATTAAAAGTCAAATCACTACCAAAAAAAAAACATTAGTGTTTTTTATTTTACTTTAGTTATACTCATCATGAACTTACAGTGTTTTGAGTTTTTTCATATGTCCAATATACTTTGGAAGTTGTCCACCTATATTGCATTTCTTCAACACCCTGCATTTAAAAATCAATTATAATTTTTACTTATTCTATGTAATTAATTTATGAGTTATGTATTGATTTAACTCACAAAATCTTAAGAAACTCCAAGTTTTTCAATGGAGGAAAAGAAGAGTATTTTCCACCTAAATCGCTTATCCTTCTATATTTCATAACACAATAGAAACAATTAATTACAATATGATATAAGTATGATCATGTGTATATTTGAAAGAAAAAAAAGAATATAATTTAGAGTAGCATACAAATCATTCAAGCTAGTTAGAGCAGAAATGGTAGAAGGTATTGGACCGTCTAAACCACAACCTTGCATTTGCCTGCAAAATATTAGTTCAAAGTTTATATTTACAATAAAAACATATTAATTTAATAAACTTGATAAAGTATAGTCTTACAGCTTCACTATTCTTGTCCAATTACCAATAAAATCAGGTATTCTTCCAGTGAAATTGTTATCACTTATCCTCCTAAACACAAAATATATTAAATAAGTTCAAAAAAAAATATTATAACTTTATAAATCTGGAGCAACATATCTTACATATCAGTTAGGTTCTTGAGTCGTCCAAGTTGTTGAGGTAATGTTCCAGTGAAACCATTCGAAGACAGATGGCTGCATTAACAATGATGTTAAATATTTATTTTAAAGGATACTAATTAAATTAATTACGTGGAGAAAAAAAAACATAAGAGGAATTAAATTAGATTAAAGTTACAGTTTTTCTAAACGAATAAGCTTTCCAATCTCAAGAGGGATTAATCCTGAGAATTTATTTCCTTCGAGGCTCCTGCGTAATTTTATAACTTTAGTGAACCATAATGCAATAATTAATTTAAATATAATCAACTACTAAAATTAAATTGAAGATGTAGTAACATACAAGTTTCTTAAAGATGTAATACGGGTTACAACTTTTGGGAATGGCCCAGACAATCGATTCCCCATCATTGATCTACAAAAAATTAATATTCACTAATCAATATTTAATATTTAACTTATTACACAAAAATAAAATAATATATAAATCTTACAAATCTTCCAAGCGCATTGATGACCATTCATTTGGAATTGTACCAGTAAGATAATTGCGACTAAGATCCCTGCATCATAATTTTTCTTGTTAATTTATAATTATTTATATAATATATAAAAATAACTTTTATTATTATTAATTTAACTTACAGAATTTTAAGGTGACGAAGTTTAGAAAATTCTGGAGGAACAACGCCTGATAAATTCTGTGACTTCAAAGCTCTAATTCAAAGAAAAAAATGGGCATTGTTATATGAACAAATATTTCTTATTTATTTACTGGGTTAAAAAAAAAATTATCCACATTTAAGATTATAGTTTTTCATCTATATTAATCTCATCGCTAGTATTTAATTTGTGTTTATGTATATGTTAATGTTTAATGTATAGTGGATTATGGAAATGAATTTTGGTGGATTTTGTGCAAAATGTGGAAGTTTCGGGGTGAAAAGAGAAATAAATGGGAAGTTAAGGGGGTGGAGCCGCGAGGGGACAACTTTTTTTGATAGAAGGAAAAATAAAACGCGTTGAATTGTATATAGAGACGTTGACCGACAAGTGGGAAGTTGAAAGTAAAGAAGGAGATAGGCTTACATTCTGATGACGTGGCAAGAAGAGTTTCGATGAAGTGAAGAGAAACAATGACAAGTGAGATTACTCTCAAATTCTTTAGGTTTGTAAGTAGAAGAAACAACCCAGTTATGTTCTCCACTACATGGATCTTTCTCAAAATCCCAATCTTTTTTCCCCAGTTTCTTCCCTATCTCCTTCAATGCTTTCACTTCACAACATTCAGACAATATCAATCAATCTTGAAATTAGAAAGAGATTCGATTAATTCGAAAGAAATTATATAAGAAATTAAAGAGTATTGATTAATTAGTACACATATATACCTTCGTCTTTGTTAAGCTTGGAGAATCCAACACTTCCATGGAGTATCATTACCATGATGACGATGATGATGATGTTATGTAAAGGAGTCATTTTCTTATTACTAAAAAATGCCAATACAACTTATAAGAAAGAGAGGTAGATGGATGGATGGATGGATGCTAATATATCTTTTTATTTTTTAAGTACCAACAATTATTAAGTTTTTTTTTTTTTGCTTTAACAAAAAAACAAAAGACACATTTAATACGGTACATATCTATGACCAAGCTGTCTTATTTTGTTTTTATTCATTTTTTTTTATCAACAAAACAATGATTTCTAAGGTATAAAGTTTCATTTGCACAAAATATATATAATTGTTTCTCTATTTTATTAATGCATAGAGCATAGTTATTTTAAACTTACAAAAAAGTTAAGTTTAAATAATATCATAATGTTTTTCATGTTATAAAATTGTCATGGTGCAAGTAGACCAATCGATTTGTTTTGGAATCTTTTCCCTTTACTTTTTTTTTAATTTAAAAATGCGACCGTATGATTCACGTATTGTTTTTATTTTTATTATTTGTGAGTAATAATATTCTATTCTACTCCGTCTTTTGACTCTTCTCTTTAAATCTTTGAAATTTACCGTGAAAGTTATTGTTGTTGTTGTCCCGTACAACGACGGACCACTATTCCTAAGCCACGTAATGTAATTAGACTGATGGTAGACACGTGTCCATTTATTATTCGACTTTGATTTGATTAGGAGACCGACGCGTTAACTTGTATGGTTGGGATGATATTTTCATAATTTACAACTTTAAAAGTCATTGTCTTTCCTTTTTCATCCCAAGCAGATTTGCTTTCTTCTCGAGCCCATCCGCATGCATTTTCCATCTTCTTCATCTTCAACAACCTCTCAAATTCTCTCCATGGGTATTATCGAAAACAGCTGAATCAGCTGAAATGTTGACTCTTTTTTTCTCCTCTTTCTGTTTTCTGGGTAAATTTTGTGCTCCCCCTCGAGCAAAACCCTAATTATTTGTTCTCTCAAATCTCCCACTTTATAGTTTCTGAAAAGCTCTTTTGGTTTCCGCGAAGATCAGATTGGGGTAAATTCAAGGTGAGATATTACTTTCTTGATTCAGTTTCCATCAAAGATCTTTTGCATTGTTGGAATTTTACTGGCGCTAGTAACCTCTTCCCCCTAGTAACATTTTCCCCCAAATCAGTTCAGGAATTGAAATTGATGTTTCCTGATTATCTTTTCGCTAAGCCTTTAATGGGTTCTATTGTAAATTCTCTAAATTTGCATTGAGAAGTGTGTGGATCTTTGTAGATTAGTCTCGTTTTGTGGGAACAGTGATCTTTAATCTGTTTAAAATGTGCTCCATTAACGTTACTTCCTTTTCTTGGTAGATTAAGGAAGATGATTATAGCAAAGCAATACCGTTGCATTCACTCAGCAACCTGTCATTGCACAAAAGGGCATTTAAGTGAAGAAGTGTTGTTCCTTATGGTTCAACATCTAAACTGGAATCCTAATATAATTGCTACTCTATCTTGTGTGTGTAAATGGTTTGATGATCTTGCTAAACGGATACTATGGAAGGAATTCTGCAGAGCAAGGGCACCAAAAATGATGTGTGATCTCCAATCAAGAGGTAGTCATAGTGTTGATGGAAGTTGGAGAGCTCTTGGGAAACTTTTGATTTACTGTTCAGGTTCAAGCAAAGGTGGACTCTTCAATGATGTTCAAATCCCTGGTCATTTTGTACACCGAACCCGGTTCTCTAGAACATCAGGAAGAAGCTTTCTTCCTTCACAATGCAGAACTGATATTCTATATGTTTCTGATCCTTGTGAACATCTTGATCAAGGAGAAGATGGTGATCTTGGATTCTTTCGCGGGATTTTTAAGTCGTTTTCTTTGTCTAAAGTCAAGAAGTTGCTTATTAGGAAGCGGACTCCGTTCCATCCGAAAGAAGTTTGTCCATATTGTAAGGCGAAGCTGTGGAGTATGCTTGAGGCGAAAATGATACCGCAGAGTGCTAGCTGTAGATTGGGAGCTTATGAAGATGGAATTGAGTATTATGTGTGTCTTAATGGTCATATGCTTGGAGTTTGTACTCTCTTACCTTTGTCTGATTCTGAAGAGGTATCTGAGTTTGAGTAACCAAGGTAGGTACTGTTCCTGAGTCAATCTCTCTCTAGCTTCTTTTCTGGCTAAGTTCTGTTTTTTCAAAAGGGTTTTGTTTTTGCAGAAATGATTGCAGCTGAGGTCTAAAAAGTGATGATATGGTGTCCTGATTCTTGTAGTGATTTGTTTCAAGATTTGAGGATCTTTGGAATCTTGAACTTTGCATACAGTTTGGTGGCAGATAAGCTGAAGCTGTGTGGGTGAAAAAAAGCTAACAATTAAAGATTCTGAGTCTACATTAGAATGCATTTGTTGATACTGTGTATTTATATGTATGAACACTTTTAGCATATTGTAATTGATGCTGTGAGACGCACCTAGATGTAGTCACCTAAGCCCATATGCAATCAAAATCTAAATTTGAAAGTTGAATGTCAAGAAAAACAATGATAATTTGGAAATTATAATCTAGTTTTTATATAAAAAAGAATACAATAATAAACATTCAATTTCGATTAAAACAAGGTATTATTAAAATCAATGTGAACCGTGCCCATATTCCACGCTCGTCTTCTTCACGATCAATTACTTAATTTTAAAAAATAATTATCATATATGAACAAATATATTAATGAATAAGACAAAGAAACGGTCAAGTAAGATCTGAGATATATAATTATAAAAAAAACAATAAAAAATTAATATTAGAAGATTGTTGAAGATCGTATCTGCTACTCTTTCACTATATTAATAGTATATTTCTTCACATTTTCTGCGATACCAATTAAATAATAGAGTTGTTAAATGACCATATTTTTTTTAATGTTTTCTCACATTTCTCCGAAAGTTGACTTGCAAAATCAATCTCTCCACAAGAATCTTCGTGAAAACCATTAAAATCATAATTTTTGATAATAATTATATGACTTATATCAAATATAAACAATATATTTTACCTATAAAAGGAAACACAACATCGAAGTTTAATTTCATATCAAAAGCAAAAACATGAGTCTAATAAGTCCCAATCTTGAAGCTTTGGAAGAGTTAACTTTGAATCCAAAGCAGATACAAGACAATGTTTTGGAGGAAATACTCAAAGTCAACGCAGACACTGAGTATCTAGAACAGTTCCTCCATGGAAGCTCTGATAAAGAGCTTTTCAAAAAGAATGTACGAGTGGTTACTTACGAGGATCTCAAGCCTTATATTGATCGGATCGCAAATGGAGAGCCTTCAAATGTCATCTCTGGTAAACCCGTTACTGCATTTGTTCTAAGGTAATTTCTATATATACTCTTATCTCTTGATTTATCTCTTGATTTATATAATCAGTCGTCTCTAAAGTTTAATTTGATGATCTGTGGAGTTTAGTACCGGAACTTCAGGAGGGGTTGCAAAGATATTCCCTATTAACAACAACTACTTTCACAACGTAGGATTCTGCATTACTTTAATATCCCTCTTGAAATCCAAGTAATTCTTCATTCTTTTGATTGGACTTATAAGTTGTTTCATCACTGCAATTAGACCTGAGTTTTTTTTTAATGGTTTTAGGCATGTAGATGGTGTTGAGAAAGGAAAGATACTGCATTTTAGTTTCGCTAGACCTCTAGCCACAACACCTTGTGGTTTACCAGTTGCTCCTTCAACTACGTTGATGTTAACGAGTAGTTCTTTCAAGAACCGGCCAGTGAAACTTGAAACAACTCCTGATGATGCTGTATTGTGTACAGACAGCAAGCAGACGATGTATTGTCATTGGCTATGTGGGCTTGTTCAAAGAGACGAGGTTGTGATTTTAGTTGCTTCTTTTGCTTCATTTTTAGTGCACGCAATCAAATTTCTTGAAAACTATTGGAAAGAAATGTGTGAGAATATCAGATCAGGTTACTTAAGTGAATGGATCAGTGATATGAGTTGCAGGAACTCTGTTTCTTTGATTCTTGGAGCTCCTAATCCAATTTTGGCAGATTTGATTGAAAAAGAATGTAGTTTGGGATCATGGGAAGGTATCATTACACGGCTCTGGCCTCAAATCAAGCTTATAAACGCCATTGCTACAGGTCAAATGACTCAATACATCCCAACATTGGAGTTCTACTCTAACAAAGTACCTATTGTTTCAACAATGTATGTGTCTTCTGAAACTGTTTTTGGAATAAATATGAATCTTTTAAACAAGGCAGAAGATGTGTCCTACACAATTCTTCCCAACATTTCCTATTTCGAGTTCTTGTCTGTCGACAAGGAAAACAATGGCGAGATTCTTGATCTTGTGGATGTGAAGTTAGGATGCTACTATGAACCTTTGGTCACTACTTACCATGGTCAGTCCCTTTCAATCTTTGTTGTATATATGTATATGTATGTGTGTATTTTGATGATTGTGTTGTGTGTTTNGTCTAATAAGTCCCAATCTTGAAGCTTTGGAAGAGTTAACTTTGAATCCAAAGCAGATACAAGACAATGTTTTGGAGGAAATACTCAAAGTCAACGCAGACACTGAGTATCTAGAACAGTTCCTCCATGGAAGCTCTGATAAAGAGCTTTTCAAAAAGAATGTACGAGTGGTTACTTACGAGGATCTCAAGCCTTATATTGATCGGATCGCAAATGGAGAGCCTTCAAATGTCATCTCTGGTAAACCCGTTACTGCATTTGTTCTAAGGTAATTTCTATATATACTCTTATCTCTTGATTTATCTCTTGATTTATATAATCAGTCGTCTCTAAAGTTTAATTTGATGATCTGTGGAGTTTAGTACCGGAACTTCAGGAGGGGTTGCAAAGATATTCCCTATTAACAACAACTACTTTCACAACGTAGGATTCTGCATTACTTTAATATCCCTCTTGAAATCCAAGTAATTCTTCATTCTTTTGATTGGACTTATAAGTTGTTTCATCACTGCAATTAGACCTGAGTTTTTTTTTAATGGTTTTAGGCATGTAGATGGTGTTGAGAAAGGAAAGATACTGCATTTTAGTTTCGCTAGACCTCTAGCCACAACACCTTGTGGTTTACCAGTTGCTCCTTCAACTACGTTGATGTTAACGAGTAGTTCTTTCAAGAACCGGCCAGTGAAACTTGAAACAACTCCTGATGATGCTGTATTGTGTACAGACAGCAAGCAGACGATGTATTGTCATTGGCTATGTGGGCTTGTTCAAAGAGACGAGGTTGTGATTTTAGTTGCTTCTTTTGCTTCATTTTTAGTGCACGCAATCAAATTTCTTGAAAACTATTGGAAAGAAATGTGTGAGAATATCAGATCAGGTTACTTAAGTGAATGGATCAGTGATATGAGTTGCAGGAACTCTGTTTCTTTGATTCTTGGAGCTCCTAATCCAATTTTGGCAGATTTGATTGAAAAAGAATGTAGTTTGGGATCATGGGAAGGTATCATTACACGGCTCTGGCCTCAAATCAAGCTTATAAACGCCATTGCTACAGGTCAAATGACTCAATACATCCCAACATTGGAGTTCTACTCTAACAAAGTACCTATTGTTTCAACAATGTATGTGTCTTCTGAAACTGTTTTTGGAATAAATATGAATCTTTTAAACAAGGCAGAAGATGTGTCCTACACAATTCTTCCCAACATTTCCTATTTCGAGTTCTTGTCTGTCGACAAGGAAAACAATGGCGAGATTCTTGATCTTGTGGATGTGAAGTTAGGATGCTACTATGAACCTTTGGTCACTACTTACCATGGTCAGTCCCTTTCAATCTTTGTTGTATATATGTATATGTATGTGTGTATTTTGATGATTGTGTTGTGTGTTTTGTAGGTTTATATAGGTGTAAAATTGGAGATATGTTACAGGTGACTGGATTTTACAATAACGCTCCTCAGTTCAGATTTGTAGGTAGAAAAAATGTTGCTTTAAGCATTCATTTAGAGACAACAACAGAAGAAGAACTTTTAAAAGGGTTGAGTCAGGCAAAATGTGTTATTGAAGAATCTACATGTTTGAAATTGATAAATTTCACATCTTGTGTTGATATATCAACAGTTCCAGGTCACTATGTTCTCTACTGGGAACTTGAAAACAAAAGAGCTAAAGACAAAAGTGTTAAAGTTGACGAAAAGCTGATGGTGGAATGTTGTTGTGTTATGGAAGAATCATTTGATTCTGTTTACAAGAAAATTAGAAAAGTTGGAATGATTGGAGCTTTAGAGATAAGACATGTGGAAGAAGGAACCTTTGATGATCTCATGGAGTATTTCATCTCTCGAGGCTCTTCAATTGCTCAATACAAAACACCTATTTGTATTAAGTCTCCAGAGGCTTTAGCTGTTCTTGAAAACAGAGTTATTGCTCGTTTCTTCAGTGATAAATCTGCTTCACGTTGACACACACATAGGCCCTTTAATCTTTACTTTTCTTGGAGTTAAATCCGATTGAATAACAGCTGCGTGTAATGTTGTTGCTCATTTGGTTTATTTCATCTTTCTTTTATAATGTTTAAATCTGATTGAATCTAAATCTTTGAAAATGTGTAAATAAAACAAATAAAACCTTTATGTTTTCGATTTTTTAAAAATTGAACCCTGACTTGGAAAAAAAAAAAAGTTGAACCCTGGTGTGGATCTGTTAACAGCAATCAAAATACAGCTGTTTTATTGACATTAAAATGTTCGTGTTTTGAGAAAAATTGAAATAATCCTTAAACCGATCCCAAACCGGACCAATAAGACCTCCTAAATTAAAAAAGAAAAACCCAATAACCCACCATTAAACCCGAATTAAACCGAATATAAATCAGATCTATAGTTTTCTTCGCTTTCTCCAAATCTCTCTCTGTTTCCGCAAAACCCTAGCTTTGTTCTTATCGATTGGATCTCCAATTCCAAATTCTTCTAAGTTTTCGAGAATCTAATCTTCCATTTCCTTGGAAACCTCTTGAATTTCCTGGTAATTTTCTTCCGCCATGTCCGACTTTTTACTCTCCTCAGGCAAATCTTTAAGATGCCCAAAATCGACGAGAGCTTGGAGATTCAAAGCAAGGGTTTTAGGGTGATTCTGGTAAATTGAGTACGCAGCAGTGTAAAACCGTTCCTTGTCTGATTTCCCAGTCCCTCGAACTCCATGGCGGTTGCAGATCAATTCATCAGATGAAGAGCGTATCGTAGAGAACCAGAACCACCGTTACATTCTTTGGACGACTTTGAAAAGCTCTCTCCTGTTTCTTCGCACCCACTTTGGTACACTGATGAATTAATGCCATTAAATTTCTCATTGTCATCCACTGAATCTGCTAGATCAGATCCTTTAAAGCTTTTTTTTGCAGTGTGCTCTTGCTTTATATCATCTGTTTCAATAGAAGCTAGAAAAGTCGGTGATCAATTTTACGTCATACCCATTGGAGGTTTAGAGTAGCGGTTTGGAAGATCACAGGTTGCTCATCGGAAACAGAGGTCTCCGATGAACAAATACCTGATTTGATCACCGGCGATCGCAGGTAGGCCAAGAAGGGTTTAATCGTGGGATTTTGGGTTTAGTTTTTAATTTGGGTCTTGTGAATTTGGCCCTCACACTTGTATTAATATATTTGCCCACATTTTCTGCGATACCCATTAATTAATACACATGGCAATATTTTTAATGTTTTCTCACATTTTTCTAAGAGTTGACCTGCAAAATAAATCACCTTACAATGATATTCGTGAAAAACATTATTAAATCATTAATTTTGGGTGATAATTATACTTACTTATATCAATTTTAAACTATATATTTTACCCTATAAAAGAAACGCTTAATCCAAGTTTAACTACATATCAAAACCAAAAATATGAGTCTAATAAGTCCCAATCTTGAAGCTTTGGAAGAGTTGACTTTGAATCCAAAGCAAGTACAAGACAATGTATTAGAGGAGATACTCAAACTCAACGCAGACACCGAGTATCTAGGACAGTTCCTCCATGGGAGCTCTGATAAAGAGCTTTTCAAAAAGAATGTACCAGTAGTTACCTACGAGGATTTCAAGCCTTATATCGACCGTGTCGCCAATGGAGAGCCTTCAAATGTCATTTCTGGCAACCCCATTACTAGATTTATTATAAGGTATTTCTAATATTCTATATAATATCTCTTGATTTATATATATATGTTCAGTTTGTAAAGGTTTGATGATCTGTGGATTCTAGTTCCGGAACTTCAGGAGGTATACCAAAGAGATTCCCTGTTAACGATACCTACTTTGAGAACGTAGAATTCTGCGCTACTCTAATATCCCTCCTCAGATCCAAGTAATTCTTCATTATACATTCTTTTCAGATTTATAAATTTAAAGTATTGTTTCTAATTTGTTTGTTTTTAGGCATGTAGATGGTCTTAAGCAAGGAAAATCGTTACGATTTCGTTATTCTAGGCCTCAATCCAAAACATCTTGTGGTTTACCAGTTGCTCCCTTGACTACGTTCATGCTAACGTGTAGTTATATCAAGAACCAAGTTTTAAAACACGAAACAACTCCATATGAAGTCATATTGTGCACAGACAATAACCAAACTATGTATTGTCATTGGCTATGTGCACTTGTCCAAAGAGATGAGATTGTTCTTGTAGGTGCTTCTTTTATTTCAGGCATAGTACGTGCAATCAAATTTCTCGAAAACTACTGGAAAGAATTGTGTGGGAATATCAGATCAGGCTGCATAAGTGAATGGATCACTGATATTAGTTGCAGGAACTCTGTTTCTTTGATTCTTGGAGCTCCTAATCCAATTTTGGCAGATTTGATTGAGAAAGAATGCAGTTTGGGATCATGGGAAGGTATAATTACACGGATTTGGCCTAAAATCAAGCTTATTGACGCCATTACTACAGGTCAAATGAGTCAATACATCCCAATACTGGAGTTTTACTCTAACAAATTGCCTCTTGTTTCATCATTTTATGCGTCTTCTGAAACTGTTTTCGGACTTAATAGGAATCCTTTAAACAAACCAGAAGATGTGTCTTACACATTTTTACCCAACATTTCGTATTTCGAGTTCTTGTCTGCTGACAAGGAAAGCAATGGCGAGATTGTTGATCTTGTTGATGTCAAGTTAGGATGCTTCTATGAACCTTTGATTACTACTTACCATGGTCAGTCCCTTTCAATTTTTAAGTACATATATATATATATATATATATATATATATAT